>MJUU01071868.1:4776-15618 GCA_002080025.1 Modiolus philippinarum
TTGAGAATGAGACCATATAAGCTTAGAAGTAAATTTGACTGTATGTATCAGCCTGGCATTGTCCATTTGAGCGATGCAGGTTATTGAGAGCCTATTGTTTCATATTTCTGTTACAACTGTTTTGATTATTTTATATTTTTAACACCTATACCCCTAAAAATTGTGTATATTTATATATATTTTCTCACTTTTCACAACAAACTTTACAAAATCAATTTAAAAAAATATTTTTTTATCATTATTGTTATATTTTACGGCAACATTTACACTATTGTTCACAATATTCATTCATTTTGTCTACTTATGTTTAACTTATTTGATTTATAAAATTTATATCTATTTATGCTAATCAGGACATATAATCAAGCCCCTTACTGTACCCCTTCATAACTACTAAAACAACAATATTTAATTATGTGGTTTTAAGAATGTTGGCATTCAGGGAACACACCGCTTTACTCCACTCGTTATTTATAAATAGCCACCTGTAATGATTGCAAAATAAACATGTCCTCCTCAATAGAACATAATAAAAATTATAAAAGTTCAATTAATACTATCTTATCAAAACTAAAAACTAAATTGAAATGGTTCTTGTCAAAACTTCTTAACTGCAAATCAACACTTTAGCGTAGTTGAAAAACAAAACAGGAAGCCAGTTACCGCTAATTTGATAGCTTGGAAACACTTGAAAATAAAGCATTTGAACTTTTTTTGCTGCTATTAAAGGTTCAAGAGAATGCATATCTTCCAATTTTTTTGGATACATCAGGTTGTGTGGGGCTCAGGTACAAGTTCAAGGTTTATGGCCTTCGTGGATAGGTCTTTCATAATGTTCATTCACTTGTGTTTGAAGCTTGCACAAGAAAATCATGTTTCGTTGAGTATTTGAATTCGTGGTTTGGGGTCCCCCACAAAAACCACGAAAATTGGTACCCCATGAATAAAAATGAATTCACAGTACTACTGAGAGCACCTCCAATCGCTACTGCATATTCCTTCAAAAACAATAAATAAAACATTAGAACATACGGGACATGTTATGAGTTTGTATTTTTACATTTTGCTTGTGGTAATGTGGGGTGGACTCATTTGCAATATGAGCAATCAATTGGAAACTTTGAAAACATCTATTGAGAAATATTTTGGCTAAATATATATAATAGCAAGAATTTTCCTTTTGTGGAATTGCAGTAACTGATGTGGGTACTTTGTAGCGTGGACAGAGTTTACACCTACCATCACTAGTATCTTCCTGTATAGGACTAACAATATGTGTAGCATCCTCCTCATCATCAGTTAAAGTTCCCTGGTGACGTTTAACCATGTCTTTGAGTTTATTAGCTAATTGCTTGTCTATCTCTGGACTTATGTGGACACATGGCATAAACAAACATTTGTTGGCCTCTAATGATCTTTCTATTTGGAGGAACATTTCTACATTTCTCTCCATTCGTGACGGTGACTGGAAATCGAATCTTCTCCTAATCAAAATTACAAAAAAAAAATTTGTATTGTCATGATAAAATAATTTGAAATGTTTTGCAAGTTATTGGTAAAATATTCACGTGTATGTTCACCTGTGTGCCTCAAGGAAGACTGATTGTACCCTTTATATATAAAGAAATCTAATTGCACATGTTGTCAGATAAATAAAAAAATATTTTGTTCAAGCATACCTGCAAACTTTTGAAAATGTTCATATGGGTTTGACATGGGAGACAACTCCAAGCATACCATAAAACCAACAAAGGGGGTTGAAATCCTATTTCCTGTTGTTTTTTTAGCAAAGGTAAGCAAATTTTCACACATCAGTTGTGAAATAAAGTTATTAATCTTTTCATAAAAATTGTAAAATAAATGGTATAACAATGTAATTTATGGAGGGCCAATCCATTAAGGGATTATGAGTGTCAGATTTCAGAAGCATTCGATATTCTCAGGTTTTATCCATTTAAATAAGGTTAAATTTTTTGGCACATGTATCATATTTTCTTGGTCATAGGTCACATCAAAATGCAATTAGGCGATGTATAAAATTTTATACACTTCCACTCATATTTTCATTTATTTTAAGGCATATAAACAGTTAATGGAAATTGAAGAAAAGTCTAGAGAGAACTGTTTCCTGCCAAAATTTTGACATCTACATGTAATTATATCTCAGCAATTCTTACATGGATTTTCAAAATTTTTTGCTCATGCTGTTCTATTAGCAAAATTCTTCAAAACAAATGGTCTGAGTTTTCATTCTAATTACAAATTTTCCGACACTTGTACTCTTTTAAGGGTTGGTTTGTAAGCGTATGAAGGGAGTTCTGAAGTTTAACATTATCCACCGAACTATTTTTCTATTTTGTATATAAGTCTTGATATAAGAAGTTAAGTGTTATGAAAATTTGTCTGCAATAGATCCTTTCTATAATGCAAGTGTTTACATACATGCATTTTCCTGGAATGATAGTAAAATTTTTCCTTAATATCTAGCAAATATAACCAACACCTGACCGATGCGATAAAAAAATTACTCCTCTCTAGAGAGACAAAAACTCACATGAAATTTCTGCCAAATCTATTCGAAACATAATCCTCAGGGTTTTACATTGGGCCATAATTAAAAAAAAAAAATTGTTTCCCCTTACCTGACCTGAGTAGGTAGGTAGGAAGAAATTTTTTAAAAATAATTTTTAACCAAAAAGAGGTTATAAATAACTGTTTTTTATCCAAATTTGAGGTAAAAAATTTTTTTCTCTGAAAAGTCAACAAAATTTAATATTTGTGTAGGGCAATTTTTTAGGGTCGGAAGGGTAAGGGGAAACAAACAATATTTTAATTTTGGCCTTATTTCATAAGAGAAACATTTTCTACACCTTAAACATGTTAATTATGAATTTTCTGACATCTTGTTAAACAAATTTTCAAATTTTTAAAAAATCAGCAAGCCTCATTTTCAAAAATTGTAAAAATTTATTTAACTCGATGTGAGAAATCTCATAATCAACTTAGTTCTTGTTGTAGAAACTATACTTGATATACCAGATTAAACCTGTGTGTTTAGGACTGTTCCAGAAAAGTTGGTCTGGGACCCATTGAAGGCACTTCATATAAATTGCTGTGGGTGGTTGTATTTTCTTCATTCTTTTGTATTGTACATATGGGGAAGAATTCTATGGGTGGTGGGGGTCAATAAAAAGTGCCTTCAAACCCCCCATGTCAATTTTTCTGGAACAGCCCTTAACAGAATATATCTTACCATCCTTGATCACTTTTGAATTTATAGACAGCTGCTATCATGTGACATAGTGAACCTCCTGCTTTGAAGTCCAGGAAACATCTCATCTAAAATATCAATAACAAGTACTATTAGGTTGTCATCCCACTTTTCATGTGAAAAATAATATTTTCATAATTCATCCTAGATTGACATTTTTATTGAGAAAATCCAATGTTCCCCATGTAGTTATTTCAATATTCATCCTATTCATATTTTTTTAAGAATATAGATTAAACAATAACTTGATGCTTGTTTTAAATTCCAGCTTTGAATATATCTTAAAATCTATTCAGAGCACCAAAAGAGCCTCTCTGTTATTAGAGTGCTGCCCTTTGCTCTATTGGCACCAGCTGTCTTGACTTCAATTTCTCTGTACTATTGTCACAATTATATAATATCTAAACATCAAAAGTCAAAAAATAAACGAAACTTTAACAAATCCAGATCTCAAAACAAAGTCAGTGCTGATAGCCACTAGCCAACATCCAAGACTAATGAAATTAGTCAAGGGTTAGTAAAAATTAAAAGTCACTAGCCCAATTTGAACTTTGAACTCAGAATCTTGTATTATGAAAACCACTTGGTTGGTAAATCATAAAGTTTTTGGTACAGACTAAACTCGTCAGCATTTCTGCACAACCTCTTCTTTGTCTATGAAACAGACAAACTACACTTACAGGGATTTTAGTTAACGCTGGGTTCTTTACATGTTTCCCAAACGATTCTTCTTGAAATTGTAACAGCTGAATGACTAGGCTGGATAAACTTTTATTGGTTGGTGGATCTGCCTGTATGTACTAAAAAGAAAGAAAAATATCCATGAAACTCTACAGTAATGTACACATTATAAAGCGCAAACTGGGGTCAATCTATATTTTTTGAAAATGAAGCGTTTATTTTTCAAGTATATTGCATAAATCTAGGCAAATAAATACCAAAAGCATAAGACAAAAAGATAAGACAAAGATTCCAATCAAACATCAGTCAAGTACCTAACCTGTACAAGTTATTACAAGAAATAACACTCATTTGTTATCGTGGAAGATTTGCAGGAGTTATGTCCCCTGTAATTTCCATTGTTGTAATAACACATGCCTGTTATTATCGTGAAAATGTTTGTCCCTAGTAACACACGGTTGTTATCTCGGTATATTTTACTGATCGGCATTGATTTGTGTTTGAATTTCCTGCTTCTCGTTTACGTAAAACTTACATCACGTTGTTGAAACTGCGCGCGCGAGTGTACACGCCATCTTGAATCCAGACACCTGTAACGGTAAGTTGTTTACAATAAGAAATACCTATTTATTTAGTATTACTTCATTGGATATTGGTGAATTTACGTCATCAAATTTCGTTGCTTACAAATTTTGTATGGATCTCAGCCATGTGTTTGCCAGATTCGTTGACTATTTAAAATTGATTTGCAATTGGATTTTCTTCTGTGCACGGATGTTATCATTCTGCGCAAATGGTTTGAAAACAAGTGGTGCCAAGTGCTGTGATAACGAACTAGTGGTTATTACAAGGAAAAGTGATTAGTGATCCATGTTTTGGTGAGACAACTCTTACGCTCTTAATAAAATATAACACTTGCCCCCCTTTATAGTGTTGATCATGTTTATTTTGTGTCGGAATGTGAAGTACACGTCATCGTAAGATATTTGCCGAAATGCAAAATCAATATTTTTTAAATCTGAATTTTTGTTGGAAAAAATCTGTTTGTCCAGATTGCAAAATTCTGAATGTTGGAAAAAAAATCATGTGTGAAAAAAATATCATGAATATAATTTGTTGAATGAAACTTTGGGCTTGATTTGGTTTATATTATAATCCCAAGCCATGTTTGCACCCTCGTTTGAATAATTTTATATTTTTGTATGTTGCAGTGGGATAATGGATTTGATCCAAAAAAAATATCGTGTTATATTTTATGTACAATTCAAGGTAGCTTTGATTTTTTTTTTGAGAAATCAGATGAGCAAGTTAAATAAGCCAGTGTAAATACATTTGTACTTGACTAACAAAATCAGTATAGGTTTTTCATCATTAATTAGTCGCTTATAATATGTCCTTTTGTCTTATGGACTTTTGCCCTAGACCATGTAGACCACTGTTCAGTTATTTTGTTATTACCCCATTTACATGACTACATGTAGGTCTAGGGAGCCTTTACACGGCATATTTTTCTTATTAATAATGTCTATGTGGAATTAATGGCAAATTGTTAATATGTCGATATAATTGCCAAATTTTGATAATTTCAAACATGTCAAAAATGAAAAAATCAGCTGTCATTCAATTTGGACAAGGAAAGTTTACGTTCAACAGGTTCAAGTACAAAATTTAGTTTTTTTTCTGTGCTAGTATTTTTTATTATGCTTGGTTGCATTGTCTTAGAAAGCAATAATTGAATCAGGTCATGAATTGTGCATGCCAAATCAGTGAATCTGATAGCCTTGCAAAAGAAATAACAATTGATTGTTATTACATTTGTACACAATAAAGTCTTAATCTAGCGACTTAACACATGCTTAAGTGCTATCTTGGCTGCTGCTTATGAAGTATACCAACCCAGTAGTAGTATTTTATTGCGCCTGAAAACCAATTTTGTTTGGTATGTTGAATATCCAGGTTCAGAAATTATCTCTCTCATGCAGAAGGCTCTGTACATAGGTGATTTAAGGTTATTGTCATTCATTCGTGAATCCACAGAGATAGTTTTTATGGTTAGAACCCTCCCGTTTTTTCTGGACTTTTTTAATTTTGTGCATTTGTGCAGAAATTAACAAATTATATATCAACCAGTTTGTGCCTTTAGCCACTAGCCCTACACCCGAGACTAGTAAAATCAGTCTCGGGCTAGTAAGAATTTGAAGTCACTAGCCAGGTGGGCTAGTTAAAATTGTACCTTATTAACAAAGAATCTTCTATAAGGGCTAGTGAAATTGAGTTCAGGCTGGTACAACACAGGCCCTTTCTAGCCCCTCAGGGCTAGTGAATGAAAAAGTTTTTGGCACAGACTGTATCAACATGATCAACTTCAGGAAAAAAATTTAAATTAATGTTATTCTCAGATTCTTTATCATACAGATTGTGAAAGGTTTGTTTGTTTTTTTTTTTATTTGTGTACATGTAGCCCTACTTGTATGTGGGCCATTGATTTGATAAATAAAAATATGTTCATATAGCCCACACTATTCAGCAGGTGTTTTTTTTACATTAACATGATTAACATTATGTTTAAATTTCTATAATAACAACCGACTGTTATATTCTTTATATTTATATAAATACATGTATGATAATCATTTGATAGCAGACAATCAGGCCTTGAAGAACAATTTTGGTTAGGTAAAAAAAGAAAAAGCTGCCTGCCAGACTGAAGATAAATTCATAAGACCTACAGTTTCACAGCAAATGTAGGAAATGTCAATTTTTTACCTGATATTCCCTCAAAAGTCAAAAGTCAAGCAAAATTATTTACTTCAGATAATATGCCTGTAATAATAAAAGGGTGTTATTAGAGCTGCTTCTGATATTGCCTGTACCAATAAAAGGGTGTTATTAGAGCTACTGTACTTCTGGTAACATGCCTGTAAAAATATAAGGGTGTTATTAGAGCTACTTCTGATTACATGCCTGTAAAAATTAAAGGGTGTTATTCATGTTATTAGAGCTACTTCAGATAATATGCCTGTAATAATAATAATATAGGGTTACTGCATGAATATTGGGTATATTGTCTCAGGAATTTTTTATCATCAGCTGTCTGTAATAATAAAATGGTGTTATTAGAGCTACTTCTGAAAGTTCAGATAATATGCCTGTAATAATCATGATAATAATCATGATAATATAGGGTTATCATGGTTATTGCATGAGTATTGGGTACATATGTACATTGTCCCAAGAATTTTTATGCCCCCAGCAACGAAAAGTCTGGGGGCATATTGTTTTACCCTTGTCCGTCCGTCCGTTCTTTTTCCGTCCGTCAGTACTAATGAAAAACACAACTTTTCATGTAAGAAAGTTTGCAAACCAATTCCAACAACTTCAAAGGAGTCTAACTTACAATAATTAGATGTACACACATATCTTTTGGAATATTCAAAATGGCCACGGTTGCCATGGAAATTAAAAAAAGGTGGGAAAAATTCAAAGTGCCTCAAATTTGATAAAACTTAACCAAAAGGATGTCTAGCACTCATAGAAATGATTTTGGGTCTCAGAATTTTCAAAATGGCTGCCATTGCCTGCGGTAGCCATGGAAACTGGAAAAAAGGCGGGAAAATTCAAAGTGCCTTAAATTGAATTAAACTTTACAGGAAGATTGCCTAGCACCCATAGAATTGATTTTCGGGCTCAGAATTTCCCTTTTATCTGTTTATATATTTTGGAAAAAGGGGAGGCATATCATTGTGTCCATACTCATAAATCTGTCCTATTCTGTGACCATTCTTAAGGGACACTGTTTTATTTTATCATGTTTAGCAGAATTTAGTTTTATATTAAATATTTATGAGAACTGATTCATACAAGCCCTTTAACTGCTCAAATGTTGCTTTTTCTAATAACACTTTACTGTACTACCCTATATTATCATCATCATCTTGATCATTTGATTGTAAATTTTAAAATTTAGACATGTATAAAGACAGCGTTGGTTGTGGGATGTTTAATCTTTTGTTTTTGTTATACAATCACAAAATATTTGAGGTTGTGTAATGGTATGGCACTGTCGTCGCCTGTGTCGTCGTCTGTAGACTTTTATTTTTGGTAAAAAACTTGGAGTTCCTGTTGATCAATCATTATGAAATTTTAAGAAGATGTTCCTTGCAATGCAAGGAAGACTTTGAATGGTTTTAATTTTTTGTGGCCAGTACTGTTCTTTTTAAGGCAAAATTGGGTTTATTACACTGCTCTCTCCCGATGAAATTTCAAATATAGTTTCAAAGATGTATCTTTAATAAAGTTAATGGGGCCATATAAAGGTATAAAGTGGCCAAATTGCAGTAGTGCAAATAACTTACATTTCTACTTTATATCAAAATTTCAGTGGATTTTTTTCTTGAAAAGGTAAATGTTCAGTTATCAAATACCGAGGCTAAACATTATCCCAAATTCTGACAAAACATTTATCCAATGTTATATAAAAAAGAAATTTGCCATCATGGTCCTCCACCGGTCTAAACATTTTTCCACAGGAATAAACCAATTATATTTCAGGTATCTCTGCTTACCTAAACCATTCACCAGTGAGGGGCATAACCTTTTTGAGTTATTACAGAAAATAACAGACATGTGTTACTGAAAGATAATTGTAGTAGTTGTCTGCCCTTGTTATTTTTTTCTTTTAATAACGTATATAAGTGATTATATTGAAAAGTCTTATAACATGCATAATCATGATAATGACTAATATGTGTTATGTCAGAATTATTTTGGCTGGAACACGAGGTTTCAGCTAGACCTGACTATTTTAGATCCTGACGTTTGTTTGCTAACTCATTTTTAAACAAGATAACTGAAGTTTGGCATAGCCAAAACGTCATATTTTATCAGATTATACAGGGGATTGTGATGTACTAATGGTTTACTTAAAGCTTTTATTCAGGAACAGTTGTTTTCTACAGTTATGGAACTAGTTTTCAGTAAGAAAATTAGGTTTTGTATATATCTAATGAGCACATGTATATTTTGGCATAACAAGATAACCACCATTTGTTATTATGAACATTTTTTTTAAAAAGTATTGAAAAATTCATGATATCAGAATAAAAAGCAAGGGCAGACAACTTTACCCTTTTTATCATTTACAAACAGATGCTTGTTATTTTCTGTAATAAATGAAATAGGTTATGCCCCCCCTACTGTTCGCCGAGAACTCTGCTTACAAGGGGTGTTATGCTGCGCTCGTTGTAGCCTTATTTTAAATTTTAGTCTTTATTGTAAATACATCAAAGTGTTGAAACTCTTTATTTTTCTGTGTTGTGGGTGTGAGAATATTATAATTTCCGGAGATAGTTTGTGTCTTACGTTATCTTACATGTTGCCGCACTTTTACCCAGAGTGTACATGTAATGTTTTGTATTAAAACTGCTTGTTATTGTTACTTAAATATTCATAATTGTGTTTTTTATATTTTAAAATTTTGTTTTTCTTATGGGTATGACACCTTAATTATTTCTGCTCAAGTTTTGTTAAAAACATGTTTTCTATGAATATGATCATTATAACAATGCATGTGTATTTCTTCAATTTTTTTTCAGTGGTGTAATGTTAAAATTTCATAACTACCACCAGGTGTAGTAAATAGTATGATATAAATTTTTGATGTGTAAATTTGATATTGAAGGATGATTCCAGTTTTTTATCAATCCACTATCTTAAATAAAATTTCTAGTTATTAACATTACTTTTTTATTAGAGAAAATAGGATGAATACATGTTACAGTATGAAAACTGTTTAAAATATTGTGTTTGCCCGATATTCCTTCTATGAGTGGTCTAAAATTTGTTATCAAAAATATTATTTTATCAGTATCAACAAAATATTTTCAGCAAAAAGTAAATTTACTGCATGTTTACAATTAACTCTATTTCACTTAAAATCTATAACCATTTATAGCTAAGAAAATAAAATGTAATCAGATTTATGTTAACTGATGATTCTTAGAGTTGTGGAATATGTTTTCAGAAAGTACATGAAGTAGCCTACCATTTGAATTTGTCATTGATTACCATCAGTTTCATGTTTAGTTAATATGAATGAAATTTTTTTGGCAGTTATATTATTATATATGAAAAGCATAGGCTTTAGAAAGAGGTTTTCTTGAACAAAACTTGTCAATGAATATAAATGCTTGGAGTTTTATGAATTTGATTGCCTGTGGCAAATAATATGAATATAAATGGTTGCAATTAGTTTTTTTTTACATTGTCTCAAGACTTTTTACATGTATCTGGACTTTTTGCTTTTTAAATATATGAAATGCAAATTTTTGTACTCAGGGAACTTTTTAAAATTTTTACGATATGCATAATTTTAGCTCAGGGACCATTTTTGATAAGATATTCTATCTTGTTGAAATATATATATATATACGATGCATTTTAGACATGTGAAAATAAATTTGTTTACTGTTGAAAATTGTTAAGTCATTTCTTACACATGAAAAAAGTGCATATGAAAGGAAAAAAGACTACATTCCAGACCATAGTGGTGTAATAACAGATATGTGTTATTTTAATTTTTTATCAAGGGAGATAAATCTTATTCGAATTGGAGAAAATGTATGAAAGAAAGGCATTGATCGTCTCTTTCCATAATAACACATACATGTTATTATCAAATTGTAATTACCAAAGAGACATAACTCTTGTTGGATCTCCATAATAACAAATGGGTGTTATTTCTTGTAATAACTTGTATAGGTTAGGTACTTGACTGAACATAAAGTGCACCCTCGTTCCTATAGCAACACCTTTGAATTGGGAAATCACATAGCAACTATGCAACTTTTTGAAAGATGGACATTGAAAATGATTGGCAATAAGTGAGGGAC
>MJUU01071868.1:44923-84773 GCA_002080025.1 Modiolus philippinarum
TGGATTGGGCGTAGCTCTTACCGTTTCTGCGCTATAAAGAGTCAAAGAGGAATCATAAGGAGTCATAAGGGCTAATTTTTATTTTCCCTAGTTTGTGTCCAGCTAATTTCTGGGTCAATCTCCTTATTGCATCCTTCTAATTATTGTGTCAAGCTCTTTCGTTTGTCCATACTCGCTTTAAATTACACTTTTTCAGATTTCAGTGGACGACATGCTGCGGTCGTATCATGCTGCGCTCGGCGTAGCCCTTTATTAAAAAATTAAAGATCAGGATATCTTCTTTTATGTGAGAAATTCTACATATTTTTCCCTCATTTCACCTGGGAAAAGCAGGAATTTCTCACACTGGTGGAAGACTTTCCTTATCATTAATATCGTCTGGTAATAGAACCTATCAATCTACCTTTATTTTCTGTATGTAACAGCACTTCTAAAAACTGATAGTTTCCAATAAAGTTATATTGGGTTCTTGCATCAGGTTACATTGAAGATCAGGAAATCTTTCATGAGTGAAAGAATTTTTTTCTTTTCTTGAGTGGAGCAGACAAGTGGAAAAGATGTAGAATTTTACTATTGAAGGATATTCCAATATTTAATTTCGATCGAAATGTGTGTGCATCATTGGTGCCACTTGAGTATTCTTTTCAGTAGAAAAATAACCACTAATAGGTAGATCCTAAACCACAATATTTTTCCAGAAAAACTGACTGATTGTTAATTTTAGTGCAAAGGCAAAAATTAAAGGCGATTTAATTTCATGGTTATGTTCGTCTGGTCAATTTTGGAAAAATAAATAGCTAGCAAACAAAGTTTATTGACAGTAGTGCCATATATTACATTTCAATGAATTGTTTCACGGTGTGTACAGGAGTGGGACATCATATTTTGACAGTCAAGCAAGTGGCAAAAGTTTCATTTCAAAGAGATATAAATTTACAACCCAAGCCAACGTTCTACAAGAGACTATTCTTGGAGAAATAAACAATTTTGATAATTAATTTACAGTGGTATAAGCAGAGTAATTAGTTGAATACACTGCCCCCAGATGATTTTACATTTGATAGGGTAGATTTATTTTTATGCAACCAATCAAATGTAAAATCTTCTCATAGGGGGTGCATGCGGGTACCTTTCTCCTGTCTCCCGTCCCCTTCTGTCTCCTTTCTCCTGCCCCCATTCTCCTTTCTCCTGCCTCCTGTGTCTTTTCTCCCGTGTTTAATTACTAATGAAACATAAAAACCTACGATTAATAGTTCATGATTTATCCAAAGTTTACGTCGTGGCCAGGAACAAATGATTCAAGAAAGAACAATGCTAGATCTAGTTTTGGTTACCGGTCAACCAACTCGTGAATACGACCATGGAATTAACAGTGTTAATTTCATAAATGTTTCCTTTATCATATCCCTGGAGGATTGCTTTTCTTGTTAGTACTGAAGTCCTCACATTTGGAATGTTGCTTAAGCGTATTGTATCAGGTGAGATACATGTATACGCAGTATCAGTTGCATGGACAGATGGGATGTTGCTACCCATGAATGTTAAACAAGTGTGGATCGTATTGCAAGGCAATACAGAAGTCCCCTGCTGGTGGAATAATTCTTTGTTATACCAGCAAAAATAGTTAAAGAAGAAAAGTTTTCGGAGACCAAGGCCCATAACTCCGTCAAAAATCAATGGACCCAACCCTTACTCAAACTTGATCTGTAACCCATAGTGGTTGAGTAACAATGCAAATATCAGCTTAATATCTAAAACGGTTTAGAAAAAAAAGTCTCAAAAACCTATATTTTACCAAGGCCCATAACTTCGTCCAAAATCAATGGACTGGAACCAAACTCGAACTTGATCTGTAACTGATAGTGGTAGACGCACATAGCAAATATTAGCTTCATATCTGGAAGGGTTTAGAGAAAAAGTCCAGCAAACCTATATTTTACCCAAATTTTCTAAGTCAAAGGGCCATAACTCCGTCCAAAATCAATGGACCGGAACCAAACTCAAACTTGATCTGTAACTCAAAGTGATAGACTCACATAGCAAATATTAGCTTCATATCTGGAATGGTTTAGAAAAAAAAGTCTGGAAAACCTATATTTTAATAAAATTTTCTATGTTAAAGGGCCATAACTCCGTCCAAAATCAATGGACCGGAACCAAACTCAAATTTGATCTGTAACTCATAGTGGTAGACTCACATAACAAATATTAGCTTTATATCTGGAACGGTTTAGGAAAAAAGTCCGGAAAACCTATATTTTACCAAAATTTGCTAAGTGAAAGGGCCATAACTCCGTCCAGAATCAATGAACTGGAACCAAACTCGAACTTGGTATGTAACTTATGATGGTAGACTTACATACCAAATATTAGACAAATATCTTTTATAGTATAGGAAAAAAGTCTGGAAAACTGAGTGTGACGGACTGACAGACTGATGGACTGACGAACTGATGAAGTGCAAGCCTAAAGTCCCCTTCGGCAAAGGCGGTAGGGGACTAATAAACGACAGGAAAGCTGAAATCATCACTTTTGTGGTTAACTTTAGTTTTAGGTGACCATCTTATTTATTTCAAGAGAGAATATTTAACATAAAGCCGACATTATAGTTTATTTTGCGTCTTTAATTTCCGGATACACAACTGAGATGTAAGTAATAATTGAAATATATAAGCTATTGATTGGAAAAACATTTTCAATATATCGAAAAAGCGAAATTAGAGAAAATAGCAATGGACTTTTTATGCCCACAGATCGAGAATCGAGGGGGCATATTGTTTTTGTTCTGGCTGTGTGTCTGTTTGAAACTTTAACCTTGGCTATAACTTTTAAACTATGTAAGATAGACAATTCATACTTGGCAAGTGTATAGGTCTAGTCAAGAAGAACATAAATATATGTATGTAAAAACAAAATTAGGTTAGGTCAAAGGTAAAGGCACAGAGGTTAAAAAGGGATGTAATTGGCTGTTTTTACATGTTTTACATACTGCAAACGTGCAAATTTTTGCGTGGGGGTGATTTTGGCTTATTTTGCGATTCGGAATTTAACACGAATATAACCCCCACGCGAATACTTTTAAAACCAAGCATTTGATAATCAAATTTCAAATATCCACGAAAATTTTAACCAAGGGAAATGTACGGGTATGACACTTCGCGAAATTAACCCCCAGCGAAAATATCCACGTTTACAGTATTTGACTGTAGAATCCTTTTATTTATCCTATTGAGAGGGGTTTTGTTTTATGTTATTGCTAATAAAATTGCCCAATGTTAGAATGCCGACAGATTGGAGTTTGGGAGAGGCCTAAAGGGGACAAATGGGAAAACATAAATTTTGAAATTTTTGCTCAGATCATGATGCAATGTTTTTCTGTAGGTTTCTTGTAGCATGTTTATACAGATAATTTAACAATTAAAACCATTTCAATGAACAAAGAGCCCAAAGGGGTTTCAGAATAAAGGGGGTGAATGGGGTGTTTTTATGGTAATAAACATCTTTTGAACTATTTCAGATAGACTTTTAATACTTGGCAAGTGTATAGGTTGTGTCAAGAGGAACATAAATATGCAAAAAATAAGGTCAAAGGTCAAGGTCACAGAGGTTAAAAAGGGGTTAAATTGGACATTTTGATATATTTTACTGTAGAATCTGGGGGTATATGTAGTGCTATACAAACACATCTTGTTCTTATCTTCAATAGGTTTTATATAAATTCGGATATCGTTAAAATGAAGAAACAGATTGGTAAGCAGGTTGCACAGAATTCTTCATTAAAACAAATGCATATAAACTACTTGTACAACTTGTTAAATTACCGGTACTTCTTAAATTACAATTTAATTATTTAATTATTGTTATGCAATCATGAACGATATATTTAAAAAAAGATACCCCTGAAAACAAATATTGGCAATCGGTTACATCTGCATGTCATCCTTAAACTGGTACATGTATATCTGAACTGCAAAAAACACATTTTTTTAGTCAGAAAAAAAGACTTTTCACACAACCTTATTTAAGAATTGAATGCAATATTCTTGTAGTTTTATTGGAGTGTAAAAGCATGGACCATAGCACATTTTGAATGAATATAATAATAACAAAATATTTGGTTTGCACAGAAGTTGTCAATGCTGCTCTGATGACTGCAATGCAACATATTCTGATAATAACAAAACAGCCTGATACCACCAAAAGTTTTCGAGGTCGTATAAAAAACGTTATCTTTCACAGTGCTTAAAAATCAGCATCACACAAATGTTACCAATGCCTTATCACAGTGAGTCTTATAGTCTTGTTGAAAATCTGAGAATTTTTTACTACAGCAATTTCTAAACATTTCAAAGTCAGTTCACTACTCCAGATATACAAATCATTTTCTTCAATATTTGAAAGTCAAAGTATGAATACAAAATAATTCCAAAAACTATACTCTATAGTCTTTCGCATGGTCAAGAGAGAGTGAAATTATGCACCATTTACCAAAATGAGCAATTTTGTGTCATATTTTTATCTGTAATTTACCTTTTCCCATTGATTATTTAGTTGCCACTACTAACACTAGTCACCCTTGTAAGATTTGAAGCCTCAAAATGTACATGAATCTAGAAACTGACAAAATTTTTAATGCAACGAATACAGCATAATGAGGAAAAATGCCAAGAATCAATAAAAAAAAAGAACCAAGTGTGGCAAAACATCTTTTTTTTACACATTAAATTATAATTCAAAATTAAAATGTACCATCAGAAAATGTGTACCTTAGGAGGGATATTGAGCAGAGCTTGCTGACAATTTTATGCTAGCCATTTTGCACAAATTTTAGCATGACTGCAAAATCCTTTTACACAGATGATGGTTTCTTTGAAGGTTCATAAGAAAATCAAAAACAGAGACAAAAACCTGAAATTTAAACATATGTATCAGATATTCCACTGCCTGGCTTTACTGCTTGGTCCTAATTACATTTACCCCACATTCTTTCATTGTGTATTAGATACTTCAGTTTAGATTCGACTTATATATAATGAAGAGAATTTTTTTGAAACAAAATTAATTTCTTTTTGTGAAAACATATCATATATCAGCTAACAAAAGCAACAGTCTGTGCCTTTAGCCACTAGCCCTACGCCCGAGACTAGTAAAATCAGTCTTGGGCTAGTAAAAATTTGAAATCACTAGCCCGATGGGCTAGTTAAAATACGTATCTTAATAACAAAAAATCTTCTATAAGGGCTAGTGAAATTGAGTTTGGGCTAGTACAACACCGGACCTTACTAGCCCCCTATGGCTAGTGAATGAAAAAGTTTTTGGCACAGACTGAAGCAACAATATAAAAAAAACAAAAATAAAGCAATTGCAGCATGTACCCTAAAAATAGGAATCTCTACAGGTACTCCAGAAGAATACACCTGATCAGATACACAGGTAGTACTCCTCACACTGCCATTGAAATGCCATGCTTTAAGTTCTATTCGATGCTTGTAATAAAAACTGAATTAACTGACAAAATCAAAAGTTAGACAGAACTGACATTAAAATGGCAAAACTCTCTAGTATCTTCCAGAAAGCAGCTCCGATAGATTAACGGAAAGGTCTATCAAGTGACAGTATTGCTCACCTTGACCATGGTTTACATAACAGTCTATGAAAAAGGGTAAAAAAATCTTTATAATAGTTCAAATTTGTCCATGGGTGTAAAGATATAAAGTGATTCTATACGGTCTAGTGTCAATATATGTTTCATGCTAGCGGCCATCTTGGTTAGTTTTTGAACCCTATAAAAAACACCTTCAATATTGTGGCCAAGTTTAGTTCCATTGGCCAAGTAGGTTACACGTCGGAGAATATCTCTGAATGTGTTCTTAAAGGGTCCCATGTTAAAACTGCTCACCACTTGTGATCATTTTGTTTAAATTGCGAACCTGAAAGCACTTTTTTACCGGGAACTTTACAAAGTCTATCGTAAAATCATGTAGTTCTCATTGGTCCAGTTGTTTGAGAGAATAAGATTTATGAATGTGTTCCCATAGGATCCAATGTTAAAAACTATGATCACTTTAAATCTTGAATAATGTGAAAACCCGAAAAAAGCCATTTTTGCAAAGGAGCTATCCAAAGAATATAGTGACCAATTGCCTCCTACTGGCTTGGTTGTTTCAGAGGCCATATTTGAATGCATCCCTGCATGGTCCATTGTTAAATTGTATCCTGCTGGTGGCCGTACTGGAGAAAGTCAGAACCTTTCTGCAGGGGACCATCCAAAAACTATTGTGAACAAGTTTGGTTCCAAGTTACCCAGTAGCTCGGAAAAGGATGACAGCAGATGAAAAGTGATGGCAATGGCAAAAGCTCATCCTGGCTTTATTCTGAATTTTGACACTATATATATAATAAAGCTATATAGTCAAAGAACCCATGAAAATAAATATAATAATTGTTCAAGACAACAAAAGGCTTAGAAAAGGCCAGAAAAGACATGAATGTAGTGTTGTTCAACAATTAGCAAAGAAATACGCTCAAACTGGTGCTAGGGGCCATTTTGAACTTACTATGAGGTATGAGCAAAGCTCATTGTTGAAGGCCTCATTTTGTTTTTGTTTTGTTTTGTTTTTTTTTTGGGGGGGTGTCTTTTATTTGTGTTTTTGTTTGTTTTTGTGTGTTTTTTTAAGCTAAATAAGCTCAGTGGAGAGCTTTAAATATCATTAAAAATGAAATTAACATCAAAATATTTGTGCAATAATGAAACTCACCGATTATGTGAAAAGCAGTGGATTGCAACTACTGATTTTAACCAAAAAGTAGACTTACGATCAGAAAAGAGCCCTTTTCCACCATGACAGAATGTAACATTCTTTTCAAGCACATTAATGCAACATCATATAGGTTTGCCATTCTGAATTTTTATTAATTTTTTTTTTTTTATATACGACCGCAAAATTTTGCGGTCGTATTATGGTATGGCGCAGTCGTCGGCGTCTGTGGCCAGCATAACTTTGTTTCTAGTGGACAGATCATCTTCAAATTTCAGTACGTGGTTTCTGGGCATAATGGCTATCCAGGGTTTTAATTTCGGGTTTATGGCCCCACCCATTTCAGAAAAAGGGGCCAAAAAGGGGTAAATTGGGTATTTTTGTGTCTGTGGACAGCATAACTTTAGTTCCAGTGAACAGATCATTTTCAAATTTTAGTATGATGTATTCTTGGCACATGCTTTAGCCCAGGCTATAATTTTATGTTCCTGGCCCCACTCGTTTTAGAAAAAGGGGCCAAAAGGGGTTAAATTGGTTGTTTTCACATATTTGACTGTAGAATCTTTATTATTTTTCTTTGAATTCCTCTTGATGTAAGCTTTCAGTAGTATGGCAACGGATTTGGCGTAGCTTTTACCGTTTCCGAGCTATGAGGGGCCGAAGGGGGCCAAAATCGTAAATTTACAGACAACCTAAAATTTTTATTTTTCGTCGGATTTTGATGGGATTTTTTTCTTTGGATTCTACTTGATGTAAGCTTTCAGTAGTATTTCAATATATTTGGCGTAGCTCTTGCCGTTCCCGAGCTTTGAGGGGCCGAAGGGGGCCAAAATCGTGAATTTACAGATTACCTAAAATTTTTATTTTTCATCGCATTTCAATGGGATTTTTTTCTTTTGATTCCTCTTGATATAAGCTTTCAGCAGCATGTCAATGGATTGGGCGTAGCTCTTACCGTTTCTGAGCTGTAAAGGGTCAAAGAGGAATCGTAAGGAGTCATAAGGGCTAATTTTTATTTTCACTAGTTTGTGTCCAGCTAATTACTGGGTCAATCTCCTTATTGCGTCCATCTAATTATTGTGTCAAGCTCTTTCCTATGTCCATACTCACTTAAAATTACACTTTTTCAAATTTCCAATTTCAGTGGACAACATGCTGCGGTCGTATCATGCTGCGCTTGGCATAGCCCTTTATTTTGGTATTTTTTGGCTATTCATGATAATTCATGTCAACGACATCTTGAAGTTCTTAATTGCAAAAATTTAATAAAAATAATTGTTTTGGTTCTTAATTTATTTATTTTATATACATTTTCTTCTCCCATGCCTGTCCATTTTCTCCTTTCTCCTGCCCCCTCTCTCATTTCTCCCACCTCCTTTGTCCTTTCTCCTGCCCCTTTCTCCTTTCTCCCATCCCCTTTCTCCCCTCTTCCTTAACCCTGTCCATCCCCCCCTCTCAATGCAGTGATGCCAATAAAGTAGCATATATTGGGTTATTTTTGCGTCGACTTTGGTTCACAATTTTGGTGCAAAACAGATCAGCTTGATATTCAATGTGTTTATTATTCCTCTTTAACTGCTTTATCAAATGCATTTCAATAGGCAGTGAAATTTAAGCTGAGGCAATTTCGCGAACTCGGACGGCTGCAAGCATAGCAAAAATTTAAAAACGTGCAAAAAAATCCTTAATTGCGGTTTCTGCATACACATCAATGAATTAGTGTGTAAAGTGTGCTTCTTGCTTTTTCTCTGCAGGCAGACTTTTTGAATGCCAGCTTGGTGTGTAAAATAACATCTCTTTGAAATAAAACTTTTGCCACTTGCTTGACTGTTGCAATGATACATTAACCTAACTAACAATTGTCTTACTTATTAAAGCAATTTACCAAAAAACTGGAGGTAAGACAGCAATGTACTGGTGTTTGGTATGTAGTGGAATCTATATTTAGATGGGGAAGCTTTTTAGCTTGGGATAAAAATGTATACTTTCATTAAAATTATATTAGGTTATTATTTGAATGAAGGAGTATCAAGGTATTTGTAATGTATATACAAAACAACTGTTATTCTTTAATTCGACATTTTAGAAACAAAAGCATTGTGGGTAGAGAGTACACCAAAATATTTTGATTGGCCAAGGGCAAAAATAACATAATGTCATTGGATGAAAATCCATTGTTCGTACACCAAAAATTTGAAATGCAATCACTGTAACCACAATTACTTAGTCTCTGAAATGGCGAATTCTATTGGAAAGAAATTACACACAAATTCTGGTCTCTTTAATTACAAACAAAGGAAACTGAATTTGCCACTTTTTTATAGATTTTTTGACATGCAAAAAATGGTCATTTTTAAACAGTAATGCATTGACTATAGATACATTTAAACTGTATACACATTTTTTTCTGAAAACAATGTACATTTCAGCCACCCCCATAATAGTTTAAAAAGAACTTTGTAACAATATTCATTTTAATGCTGCAGTTACTCCCCTTTAATCACCTCTTTGTATTTCTATTTGTAGGTCCTACACAGTGCGAAAGAACAGATTAAGTGGTCTTTACTGAAGTAATGAACAGTTATTATAATTTATTGGTGTGTGAAAGAACGAGAGAGAGAATTATGTGCAAGTGTCATGTTGAACATAGACTACAATCTTTTTGGATTATGTTGTAAATTTGATAGGGGATCAAGCATAAATACATTTTATCATGAAAAAAGATTTTATTCAATTAGCCCTCTGTTACATGTCAGTGGGGATATACTTATCTAACTTCCTTTGTCTATCTGTAGTACTCTTTGTTTCATCTTTACAGAACAGTTTCCAAATGGTGTCACAAGAGCTTCCTATACTTCAAAACTTTTATCATGCTGACTGAAAGGCAATGGGGGCATTATCAGTTACCTACGTTAATACCCGTAGGTATTGAGATTGTAACATCCTGAAGCACTTCTTTGCAGCATGAGAGAAGTGCTTCAGGGTGGTTCAATCTCAATGCCTGCGGGCAGAAATGTAGATAACGGATTTGTCTTTTATTGCACCAAAAAATCCAATCAGTGAAAGTAAATCTGTACTATGTTTCAACATCATCTAATAAGCATGGCAGAAAATACCCCCACTTACCAGGTGGAGGATGGTACCTAAGGTACCAAACTCAGACTTTGCTGTTTTTAGGTTTAGTAATTTCTTAATGTTATTAAAGTTTTTCGCCTGATAGTACTAGTAATATCATAGAATATGTGACATTAGCATAAAAAAATTCCATGGTACTGGTGCTAGCAGCGTTCTTAACAACGAGATGGTTGCATGGGTTTTGTATTAACAGGCTACAATCCAATCAAAAGCCAGCATTCATCACAAGCTGGGGATAATAATTTATACCCTTTTTCTGTTTGCTTATCTGTACTTAGATATGGAATATTTCTGTCGGAGTTTTTTTGGCTGGTGTATGTATAATGATATCTGGCCTGATGGGTTATACCTTTCCTTTACTTTCCAGGTCTGTCTATCTTCTTCTTTTTGTCAAAGATTTTTGGCTTGTGTATGTATGAAAAAGAAAGGAAATGGAGTAAATGTCAAGGAGACAACATCCCATATCCAGGTTAAAACGACCCAAAACAAAGCATCTAGGGGTCAACATATGGTCTTCAACACAGTGAGGAACCTCACACCATATAGCAAGCCCTAAATGGCCCCCAAAAAGTTAAAAAAGTGAATAAATCAATGGAAACAAACCACATCCAATAACCTGAATATCAAGAAACTAAAATCTCATAAGAAGACAAGGACAAGCCAATGACCAACATATTCCTGACTTGGGACAGGTGCAAAAATTGCAGTGGGGTTAAACTCATTTTTTTTTTTATCCAAGTAATGATTCGATATTTGTTTTGAAGGTTTACTATGTACTGTGCATCCCCTTTGGAAGTCCACAAGTCATCTACTTCCAGTTTGCTGAATAGAATATCTGGTGTGGCATCTAAAATCACATACCTAGCTCTTAAACAAAATTATCAGAATGCATTATATTGTTCAAAGTGATATTCATATTGACTGACAAATGTAAAAACAAGCTTTGTTACCCATTAAGGATGTTCCCTGGTCATGTTTACGTACTTCTGTCAGACTTTCTGATTTCTCTGGTTTTATCCATTTAAAAGTTTAATAAATTTTTGCCCAGCGACCACCTGATTTTTTCTTAATTTTATTTTTGTCTCACTTTCGTCGCGGAAAGTGAGACATATGCGTACAAAGTATGACGGCGTCGACGGTGTAAACTTAATGTTCAGTTTTTGTGATCAGGTCAGTTTCTCAGAAACTATAAGTGGTAGGTCAATGATATTTGGTATATAGGTTGGTCTTGGGTAGTACATGACAGTCTGTCATATAGCCTTTGTCCTTGACCTCAATTTCACAATCATGTTAAGTTTTTGTGATTAGGCCACTTTCTCAGTAACTACAAGTCGTAGGTCAATGATATTTGGTATATATGTTGGTCTTGGGTAGTACCTGACAGTCTGTCATATGGCTTTTGTCCTTGACCTCAATTTCATGGTCTAGTGAGCATGTTAAGTTTTTGTGATTAGGTCAGTTTCTCAGTAAATACAAGCGGTAGGTCAATGATATTTGGTATATATGGGTTGGTCTTTGGTAGTACATGACAGTCTGTCATATGGCTTTAGTCCTTGACCTCCATTTCACGGTCTAGTGAGCATATCAAGTTTTTGTGTTTAGGTTGGTTTCTCAGTAACTAAGTGGTAGGTCAATGATATTTGGTATATGGATTGGTCCTGGGTAGTGCATGACAGTCTGTCATATGGCTTTTGTCCTTGACCTCAATTTCATGGTCTAGTGAGCATGTTAAGTTTTTGTTATGATGTTAGTTTCTCAGTAACAACAAGTGGTAGGTCAATGATATTTGGTAAATGGGTTGGATTTTGGTAGTACATGACAGTCTGTCATATTGCTTTTGTCCTTGACCTTGATTTCATGATCTAGTAAGCATGTTTAGTTTTATTATCTATTAATGGCAGGTCACTGATGTTTTGGATTTGGGTTGGTCTTGTGTAGCACATGACTGCCTGTTATATGACTTTTGTCCTTGACCTGATGTTTACATTATATTGAACTTTTTTTTCTCAGTATGTATTAGTGATAGGTTTGCAGTCTAGTGAACATGTTTTTGTGATAAGGTCAGTTTGATTTTTCACATCAATTTTAGCGGTCAAGCAGGGACGGGCGAGACATCTATTTGGGTCCACACTTGTATACATTTATTGGAGCATTCTCACAGTGTATCATCCGTACACAGGATATAGGTAATAGCGCTAGTTTTTGTTTAAATTGAAATTAAATCTACCATTAGTGTATGGGGGTACCAGTGTAAACCAGTGTATAGCTACTGAGTAGCTATAAACTGGATCCACATACACTAAGGGACCGACCATTTAACCTGAAGGGGGGGGGGGTTATGGTTTTTTTTTCTGGACAGAAAATTGTTTTCGCGCTTCGCGCGAAACAAATTATTTATTTTTTGCACACCTATCAACAAAATATTTTTTTTCAAAATTAACATTATTTTTTTGGACAGAAAGCCTCATTCAGAAATTTTTTTTTCATCATTTTGGCAGCCAAAATATTTTTTTCACATAAAATCAGATCCAAAATATTTTTTTAGAAAAAAACCATAGCCCCCCCCTTCAAGTTAAATGGTCGGTCCCTAATGGTAACCATCATTGAAATTCCAACGAAAACCAGTCTTGGTACCTATATCCTGTGTACGGATGATACACGGTGATTCTGACAAAATTTTATTCAAGTGGTATTATTATTGGATAAACAATGCTCATGTTAAACCTAAGAAAAATGTAGAGGAGTTCAGTTTCCAGTCATTTTCTTAGGCAATAGTATTTGATAGCCTAAGGAGGTCCAACTTTAAAGGTGATGAAAAATCAAGATAATTTTTTTTTTATTAGAATTTTATAACAAAAAAAACTGTCTGTACAGTCATTCTCAAAAATGTGAACCAAATCCTAATATCGCTGTCCTCGATAAAAAAGTATGTAAAAATGACTGTTCTTTTGGAAACGGAACGTTATTTTGTTTTGTCACACATCTGAAGAAAAACAAATAAACCTACAGCATCATGACACTATCGACAATTTTGCCACAAGCTGGATTCAAACAACCAAATTTTAAGGGAGTACGAGTGTCAGAAATTTTGTAATTAGAATTAAAATTCTGACCTTTTGTTTTGAAGAGCACTACTAATAGAACACATTTAGCAAAAAATTTTGAAAATCCATGAAGGAATTTTTGAAATATAAGACGTCAAAATTTTGGCGGGAAACAGATCTCTCTAGAGTTTTCCTTCAATTTGCATAAGATGTTTATAGGCCTTTAAATATATGAAGTTGATTAAATTTTATACACAGTCTATTTTATGTATTTTAAAGTGACTTATGACCAAGAAAATGTTATCCATGTGCAAAAACTTTTAGCATTGTTTGAATGGATAAAACCCGAGGATATAGAATGCTTCTGAAATCTCAGGCTCGTAATCCCTTAACTAAAATTCCATGTCCCTTTTGTAATTTTTGGGGTTAACGCCGAAATTATTGAAACCGAGTATTTTATATTTTACGTACTGTTCAGGCTGTCCTTAATTTTGTATTAACAAGCGTTACCGAGAAAGCAATGTGCCAAAACAAGTTCTAACTAGTCACAATTCAGTAAAAAATGGAGAAAATTTATGTTGAGGACATCTTATGTTCAACTGGAAAAGAAGTACTTGCATCGATACTTGACTTTTTTCCATATGAACTTTCATTTGTCATTTTGAAACTTTTCGCAAATAAGAAATTAACATCCGTGACCAAGGTTTGACGGTCATGTAACATGTTCAGGGAGCTTGTTCGCAGTTTATCTTAAGGAAACATACAGATATATTTGAGAAATGCAAGAATCAATTCTGTCCAGTCAGCAGTTAAAATGCTGAGATGATCATTAATATCCGTTACCATTAACAAGCGTGACCAAAATACAGAACATAAAATAAAAACCCTGCTTTGTCATGAGTCTCAATTAAGGCATTTGCTATAATAATTTCAACTCCAAAATGTAGAAAAATAACATTTGAAAGCAACTGCGAATCGAAATTAATCACAAATAAAGGTTTGTTTTGAACAAAATATTTCCAGCGCAGTCCAATTCGGAAAGAAATTTGGCAAATTGGTTAGTTCAATGACTTTTTCACCCATTTTCACTACAAATTGAAAATAGCATGTTTATTGGACAGGAAAGGAATTAATTATGGCCAAAGAGTAACTGATGTTAAAAATGTAACAAAAACTATTTTGTAAGAAAATTCAAGAGTTGTGTGAATCTTTATGATTTCTAACATTGATCATGGTTTGTACACGTTGTAAAAATTATATGATATTCATTTAAACGTCTTTTGATACAATATCTAACAAAACGATGTTCAAAAGGGGATATTTTGAGGGAACGACCATTTGATTTTTATGGGGGGCTATGGTCAAATTTAAAATAAAAAGGCAGGACGCCAAAAATCTAGAAAAAAATAACCAGGACAGTACTTGTCCTGAAAAAAAATGCAGGATGGTAGATTTGGCTGTATAATTTTAAGGATATTGAAAAGAAAAAGTCAGGCGCACGTAAGCGCGCAAAAAAATGCAGACTTTCAATTTTCCAAAACAAAAAGGCAGGATGGAAAATTTGACCATAGCCCCCCCCCCCATAAAAATCAAATGGTTGCTCCCTAAGCTGTAAAAAGAAAGAAACAAGTTAGATTTACTATTTAAACAGCTAGTCACGGTGAACAACATACATGTACAATCGCCAAATATAAACGAATGAAAAAATTTCTAAAATAGCAGAAGTTTACTGTGACAGAATTGAAACTCGTTTACAGAAGATGATAGAAGTTTGTTGAAATTAACATCCGTTACCAATGTTTCAGGAGTATTTGTGACTTTGATTTTGCGTTTTTCCTTGTTCCGTTGTAAAATAGGAAAACAATCAATTGATACTCCATTTTGGTCTCCTGTATCTTAAGTACTTGATTTAGCTAGAGACAAATGTTCACATAAATGCATATGATGAATTTGATCATGTAGTAATATCTTCCGTCCAAGGGGAAACGTTAACAGAAGCAAGATTGCAAAATAGAAAATGATGGAACATTTTTATAAACCATGTGAGTGAAAACTGAGAGACCGCTTTCCATTTATAAATGGTCACTTAAGGGGATTTATTTCTTTTCAGAGGCTTTTCCAATTGCAATGATTAACTTCCGTTACAATGATATTTCGGTGTATTTCAAATTGCCATTAAAATACAGATATGCTGAGTTTTAAAGTTTACAAGATTTTTGAGATTTATAGTCATTTAACTTTAAAAAAAATCAGGAAACAGAGGGACAGCGCCGATTTATTGTCAGAATAAATAAATTAAAGATTCTAAAATATTTATGTATTTTTGAACAATTTTTATTAACATTTCGTACGGCAATTTTGTACAGAAAAAAAACAAAGTAAACATATTTTTTGTTTGCTATATATGCTTGCATTCAAAAATAGCGCTACATTTTTGAATGATATTTCAGGGTTTCAATGTACAAAGTCACTTTATTGTATTACTTGGAGTCTGTTTAACATCCGTTACCATGGATTTCAGGGTTCTTCTAAAGAATATAAAGAGATATGTGCAGGAAATTTTAAAGATAGATTCCAAAATACCAATACTTCCCGGAAAAATAATTATTTTATGTATCTTTAGAATTATATTTTTTTACATTTCTACCGTGAAAGTGGGACATAATTTTGAGAATGACTGTGTAGTGCTTTACAATTGTCTTTAGATGAGACATATAATAAAAACGAGGATAAAGCACAATTTTGAATGAAATTAACCATGCTACATCCAAAAGTTTATACAAAAATATTTTTTACACTGATAATCTTTAAAAAAATTGAGTCAATTTTTTTGCATTGAAAAAAACTAATAGCAAAAAACAAGTTAGAAATCTCATTGATTTTTAGCTCACCTGGCTAATGCCAGGGTGAGCTTTTGCCTTCACTTTGCGTCTTAAATTTTTTCATTTAAAGATCTTTTTCCTCTGAAACTACTTGGCCGGTTGCAACCAAACTTGGCCACAATAATCCTTGGGTATTCCCTTACAAAAAGGCGTTTTTCAGGTCAGTGCCATATCCAAGATGGCCACCAGTGGGACACATTGTTTTAACATTGGACCCTATGGGAAAAAACTTTCAAAGATATTCTCTGAAACTACTGAGGCAATTAGCACAAAACTTGGCCACAAAAGTCCTTGAGTGGTCCCTTACAAAATTTTTTTTTTTTTCAGGTTCGTGCTATATCAAACATGGCTGCCAGTGGGGAACATAGTTTTAACATAGGACCCTATTGGAAAACACATTCAAAGATCTTCTCCTCTGAAACTACTGGGCTATTTGGAACCAAACTTGGTCACAATAGTCCTTGGATAGTCCCTTGCAAAAATGTGTTTTTCAGGTCAGAGCCATATCCAAGATGACAACCAGCAGGAAACATAGTTTTAACATTGGACCCTATTGCAAAGATCTTCTCTGAAACTACCGAGCCAATTGGTACCAAACTTGGCCACTATAGTTCTTGTGTGGTCCCTTACAAAAAAGGTGTTTTTCAGGTTCACGCTATGCCCAACATTGCTGCATACCAGCAGGGAACACAGTTTTAACATTGGACCCTATGGGAAAACACATTCAAAGATCTTCTCCTCTGAAACTGCTGGGCTATTTGGAACCAAACTTGGCCACAATGCTGCCATTGGGAAGCATAGTTTTAACATTGGACCTTATGGGATAGCACATTCAAAGACGCTGAGCCAATTGTAACCAAACTTGGCCAGAATAGTCCTTGGGTGGTCCCCTGTAAAAAAGGTGTTATTCAGACCTGGTCTATATCAACTATGGCTGTCAGGAGTGAACATTGTTTTTACAATGGACCCTATGGGAAAAAAACTTTCAAAAGATCTTCTCTGAAACAACTGAGCCAATTACAGCTAAACTTGGCCACAATAGTTCTTTGGTGATCCCCGACGAAAAGGTCTTTTTCATGTTCCCGCTATATTCAACATGGCCGCCATCAGGGAACTTAGTTTTAACAATGGACCGTTTGGGAAAACACATTCAAAGATATCCTCCTTTGAAAGTGTTCAGCCGAATATATCAAAACTTGGCCACAGTATAGGTCTGCACTATATCCAATATGGCGGCCAGTGGGGAACTTAGTTTTAACATTGGACCGTTTGGGAAAACACATTCAAAGATCTCCTCCTTTGAAACTGTTCAGCCGAATATATCAAAACTTGGCCACAGTATAGGTCTGCACTATATCCAATATGGCGGCCAGTGGGGAACTTAGTTGTTACACTGGCCCCTATCAGAAAACACATTCAAAGATCTCCTCTGAAACTATTTAGCTAATGGGACCAAACTTGGTCAAATAATCTTTATGGGGACTCCTGAAAAGAAAACCTTTTTTTCAGGTTCACACTTTATCCAAGATGGCTGCTAGCAGGGAACTTAGTTTCACACTGGACCCCATGGGAAACACTAACAGAGACATGAGTTGACGAAATGCAGAACTTCTTCTATAGAACCACTGAAATGACTGAAACAAAACTTTGCAGGAATGGTGTTTATGAGGTGCTTACCATGTGTAGTTACTTTGGTGCCGTTCTGTCATCCAACATGGCTACCAACAGGGGACTTAGTTTTAACATTGAATCCACATAAAAAGGTCTTTTGGAGAACTGCTAAATGATTTTTTTACTAATTATAGCATAAATGGTACATGTCAGGCACTGACCAATTGTTGTTACTTTTGTGCCAATCTGTCATCCAACACGAGTGCCGTAAAGAGAACCACTGAACTGATTTTAACTAAATATGGCACGAATTATACTTGTCAGGTACTGACAAAGTGTTGTTACTTTGGATCTGATCTGTATTCCAACATGGCCGCCAGCAGGAGACTATGTTTAAACATTGGACCTTATGGTATCTATTATAGAGAGCCAAATGTCTCAAATGTCATCCAAACTTAATTTTAACATTGGATAACATTGGACCCTATAGGAAATGCATACAAAGATCCTATTCTCGAGAACCACTGAATGGTTTTAAATCAAATGTAATATAAATGATTCTTGTGAGGTGTTGAGCAAGTAAATTTGGTGACATGGCCACCATCCATGTGATGAACATTAGGAGATGCGTACAGAAGTCTTCTTCTAGAAACCCCAGAAAGGATTTTAACCAAACTTGGCATGAATGATGCTTATGAGGTGCTTACCAAGTGCTGTTGCTTTGGTGCCAATCTGTCATCCAACATGGCAACCAGCGGTGGACAAAGTTTTAAAGTTGGACCCTAAGGGAAATACATTCAGAGAACTGCTGAATGGGCTTGAACTAAACTTGGCAGGAATGATATTTATTATGTGCATGCAGACCAATAGAGGAATGGGAATGATCAAGTTTTCTATTGCACAAGGACAACGGCCGGGTGCAATAGAACACTTGATCATTCCCATTACCACTTGATCATTCCCATTACCACTTGATCATTCCCATTACCACTTGATCATTCCCATTACCACTTGGTCATTACTATTATCACTTGATTATTCCCATTACCACTTGATCATTTCCATTACCACTTGATCATTCCCATTACCACTTGATCATTTCCATTACCACTTGATCATTACCATTACCACTTGATCATTCCCATTACCACTTGCTCATTCCCATTACACTTGATCATTCCCATTACCACTTGATCATTCCCCCTACCACTTGATCATTCCCATTACCACTTGATCATTCCCATATTCCCATTACCACTTGATCATTCCCATTACTACTTGATCATTCCCACTACCACTTGATCATTCCCACTACCACTTGATCATTCCCATTACCACTTGATCATTCCCATTACCACTTGATCATTCCTATTACCACTTGATCATTCCCATTACCACTTGATCATTACCACTTGATCGTTCCCATTACCACTTGATCATTCCCATTACCACTTGATCATTCCCATTACCACTTGATCATTACCACTTGATCATCCCCATTACCACTTGATCATTCCCATTACCACTTGATCATTCCCATTACTACTTGATCATTACCATTACCGCTTGATCATTACCTTTACCACTTGATCATTCCCATTACAACTTGATCATTCCCATTACCGCTTGATCATTACCATTACCACTTGATCATTCCCATTACCCCTTGGTGGGATTAAACTCGTTTTCTTGGATCAAAACCCTCCCCCTATGTGTGGTGAATGGCTAAAAAATAAATACACAAAAAGACTCACAGTAAAAATCAAACTAGAAAAAAGTCCAACTTATCAAGACGGGTACCCTTACAATGAAGTACCTTAAACATGAAGACAATACACACAGGTACTGTCCGGATAATTGCTCGCAGTTACTGACAGCTAGCTAAGGACATAATTTCCGTTGACTATGATATCAAGCCTTCTTACATATGAAACTTCAATTGAGATACTTCTAAATAATCTAAAAAAGATTGCGACAGAAAATTTTTAAAAAAATTAGACAATATTATTTTAGAAAATACCACGAATCCAAAAACGTATTGGAAGATTATGAAAATGCTGATAAAATCAAACAATGGCTCCCACAGTATCTCCCGCTTCAGAATATAATAAATGATGACTTGTTTGAAAGCATTGTTTATGATGATGACGAGAAATGTGAGCTTCTGAATAAATATTTTGGTACAGTTTCTGACATTCTGGATGATAATGTTGCACTCCCTTATATTGATTCAAAAACTGAACACGAGTTGAATGATATATTTATTGATAAAGACGAAATTGTCGACGTTATTAAAGTATTAGATCCAAACAAGGCTTCAGGACCAGACATTATTAGTCACAAAATGTTAAAAGTTTGTCCGGAAATAATTGCTGCGCCCCTTCAAAAAATATTTAGTAAATCTTTAACTGAAGGTAAATATCCATCGTCATGGAAAATTGCCAATGTAACTGCCATTTTTTGAAAATGTGACAATTCACTGACCTCAAATTATCGTCCCATTTCCTTAATTAGTTGTGTTGGTAAAATAATGGAGCGTGTGGTGTACAAGATCTCCAGAGGAATAAACTTATCTATGAATACCAATCCGGTTTCTTGCCAAAAATTTCAACTGTGCACCAGCTAATAGAAATTTACAATTGTATTCTGAATTCATTAGAGAAAAAAAAGAGTGAAGTTGCTTTGTGTTTTGCGACTTCTCTAAAGCTTTTGACAAAGTTTGGAATAGAGGTTTTTTATATAAATTGAAATCGTGTGGAATAAATGGTAATTTGCACAAATGGCTTAGTAATTATTTATTTCAGCGTAAACAAAGAGTTGTTGTAAAAGCTCTTCTTCGCCCCTCCATTCTATCAAAGCCGGTGTGCCCCAAGGGTCCGTTTTGGACCCTTTATTGTTTATTATTTATATAAATGACATTGCTGAGACACTTATATCGTTAACAAGATTATTTGCTGATGACACCTCTTTCAGCTTCTCAAGTGATGATGAATCACAAATACAGAATGTTATTGATCATAATTTGAATGCACTGAATGAATGGTCTCAAAAATGGCTTATGTCATTTATAAACCCCGCAAAAAAACAGGGATAATTGTATTCGCAAATACAGAAATTCCAGAAATGAACTTCGTCTTCAATGGGAAAAATATTCCTGTCGCACAATCGCATAAACATTTAGGAGTTACTTTCAGTGCAGATGCTAAATGGAATATACATATTGAAAAAATGATATCAAGTGTCTCAAAACATTTAAATATTTTACGTAAACTTAAGTTAAGCAAGCCAAATCTTGAGAAACTATATTTAGTGTATATTCGTCCATTTCTTGAATATGCTGGTGAATTATGGGATAATTGTGGAATCGGAAATTCAAACAAATTAGAGCAAATGCAACTTGAAGCAGTCCGCATAGATATAGGTCTTCCAATTTTTACAAGTAAAGTTGAAATATACAACCACTGCAATCCCGTCGTAATATTCGTAAACTAAATATGTTCTATAACATCCAAAATGGCGATGCTCCTTCTTACCTCAAAAATTGGATACCGCCAAGTATACAAAGCACGAGTATTTATCCCCTGAGAAACGGTGAAGATATTATTGTCCCTTTTTGTAGATTATCTTCAACAAGTGAATCTTACATTCCATCTACTATCAGACAGTGGAACAACTTGGACTTAAACACGCGTCATGCAGATAATCTATCTAAATTTAAATCTGCAACAAAAAATTCCAGAGAGAAAAAGGCAGTAATCCCAGACCACTATTATTTTGGACCACGAAGGCTTAACATCATTTTAGCACAGTTTAGATGCTCAGCAACATTCCTTAATAATGACCTCCATAAAATAAACATAATATCTGATCCATCATGTCGTTGTGGGGCACCATGTGAAGACTACAAACATTTTTTCCTTTGCATGTCCATTATACTTAGATCAACGTGGTGTCTTTGTAAATAAATTAGCCTGGTTGCCTGATTGTCTTGAACGGAATATTTTGCTCTTAATTAGTGGTAGTTCAACTTTTCAAACCACGAAAATGAAGAAGTATTTAAGGTAGTATTTGAATATATAAAAAAATCCAAAAGATTTCTTGTGGTATGATTATAAGTTGAGTTTATTTACTTGTACGATCCACACGCACACACACACACACACACACACACACACACAATCAGACGCAAATTCTGTGTCTTTCCTTTATCTTTTTTCTCTTTTCTTATCCTCTTGTTATTGCTCTAAAGATACCTTTCTTTACTCTATTAGTGAACTCTCATGCATGCAATCTGTTGTATTATATTATAATTAAGGAGAGGACGATCTAAGTTTGATTAACTTGTGTCTTATCCGTTTTGCTTTATGTTTTTGAGCAAATAAAATACGTTTAAATCAATAGATTTGGTATAACAACATCATCAATTATGAAAGAAGAACATGATATTGTGCAATGCCAAATACTGCCAATATGAAAAATTGTTTAAATATAGTTATGGTGTAAAGCATTTGGGAGATGATCAATATTTTTGCCAACAAAAACCAGACGTAAAGATTTAACAACAATGCTTTATTATATCCTTTATGAATAAGTTTGTTCAACGGATTTATAAGCTTGGAAGGACAATTTTTGAATTTATGCGCTTTGTAAATAATATTGCCATAGAAGTTTGGATGTGAAATGCCCTGATGTATAAGAGCCCTGCATGTAGACCCAAATTTTCTTAATAATCAATGTATCTATAATAAAATTCAGAGAATAGTACATAGTAAGTTAACCGATTTCGCGAAGCTCCTACTGTTTACGAGCCACACAAAATTTGGAAGTTAGTAGGTTTTTTATGTATTACAAAAAAAAAGGACAACAGCAAACGCCTTCAGTGGTCGGGAACTACAAGCACATGTTACAATTTACAAGCGAACTTCACTAAAAAACAATAATGAAAACAAGAGACAAACATAAATAACGATAGGAACTCGGGATAGCCGGACTTGATACCGGCACTAGCAAAAGCCGGTGGTAGGGTTAAACCGGTTTATATTATGCTGATTATACTTTAGGGAAACTGCAGGATAAAGAAAGAAAGGTTTGGGTACCCATAATCAGTTTTAACCCTTTACCGTTCGCTTTTGCTAGTGCCAGTACCAATTCCGTCTATCCCGATTTTCTATCGTTGTTTACGTTTGTCTTTTCCTTTTATTTGTGTTTTTCTTGTGCATTTCCCCTGGTGGGGTGCCACTTTATTGTGTTTTTCTTGTGCATTTCCCCTTGTGGGGTGCCACTTTATTGTGTTTTTCTTGTGCATTTCCCCTTGTGGGGTAACACTTTATTGTGTTTTTCTTGTGCATTTCCCCTTGTGGGGTGACACTTTATTGTGTTTTTCTTGTGCATTTCCCCTTGTGAGGTGCCACTTTATTGTGTTTTTCTTGTGCATTTCCCCTTGCGGAGTGACACTTTATTGTGATTTTCTTGTGCATTTCCCCTTGTGGGGTGCCACTTTATTGTGTTTTTTCTTGTACATTTCCCCTTGTGGGGTGCCACTTTATTGTGTTTTCCTGTGCATTTCCCCTTGTGGAGTGACACTTTATTTTGTTTTTGTTGTGCATTTCCCCTTGTGGGGTGACACTTTATTTTGTTTTTCTTGTGCATTTCCCCTTGTGGGGTGCCACTTTATTGTGTTATTCTTGTACATTTCCCCTTGTGGGGTGCCACTTTATTGTGTTTTTCTTGTGCATTTCCCCTTGTGGGGAGCCACTTTATTGTGTTTTTCTTGTGCATTTCCCCTTGCGTAGTGACACTTTATTGTGATTTTCTTCTATTGTAGGTGTTTCTCCATTTTTTAGATAGGTTCGAAAACACGGCAAAAAGAGGGTTCACAAAAAACTGAGATATGAACAACCAGAAACGCATTATCAATGTTAAATCCCATATAATCTCTTTCCCGTCGAACCTTCACATTTTGATATTGCAACATTTGTCTGTGAAAAAGGAATAAGTCTTGTGCAATTTTTTTTTTGCTCCAAATCTATTTTTGCTTTATATGTTCTTGGAAAGACATAAGAGATATCGCTTATTTTGTTGTAAATTGAGATGTTATTAAAACCTCAATAAGCATCGCTTTCATTTTAACTCTATGTGGAAATTTCATAACCAACCATGCAGTTCTCGTTGTAGAATCTATAGAAATATATTTGTCAGCCGGGGCGGATGGGATGGGTAATCTTTCTCCGTTCAAATCTGGCACTAATTACACTGAAAACGTAAGTCATACATATCCCTTTTCAAAAAGTGTTGTTATATTTTCATAGATTGGAACTCTCCTTTCAAGTGGTGTTTCAACACCATTGACATCTGGTTATTACCATATGTACAATATATTAAAATAGAATTTTTCATATAAAAACTGTTAATAGAAATCTAAAATAAGAAATTTAAGAAATTAATGACCATTATATCTATGAATTATCATATTTAACAAATATTTATCCTTTTAACTAATTTAAGTAAAACAATTAAAATGATTTTATCAAAAAATGTAATAATTATTTATCAATTTTAAAAACCCAGAATTTAAAGAAACATAACTCGATATAGACAATTCTACCAAATGTTGATACTAGCAACCGCAACTGATTAATTGTATCTAAATGCCGAAACTGAAATGCGGACTATTTTTTGAAAAGGCCAATAAAATATAAAAAAAGGTGTGTTTCAGTAAACAAATTAATAAGGTAGGGATATGGAGTAAATGCAAATTAGACAAAGTCTCTACAAATCCATGGTAATACTGTGCAATGGAACAACGCTTTTATTATTGTTCTTCAAAACTCTGAATTGGATATATATAGGCGAAAAGAGAAAAAATATACCAACTCTATTCCAGAAATAAATCATTTTGGTGTTATTTTCTAGCTAGTTTTTACCGACATTGTACAATTTTTATTTGTACAGCTACAAACACTTATGCACGAACATTACTTTTCTTATACTTTAGTCTAACTCGTATACTCATTTTCATTTTTTTACGATTTATTGGAAATTCAAGAAAAGGGACTAAGTTTTTTGCAGTCGAGGCTAATTCATATAAAAAATATTTTCTCGTTTTTATTTATTTATTTATTTGTTTATTTATTTGTTTATTTATTTATTTATTGTCTATTTATCATTATTATTATTATTATTATTATTATTATTTTTATTATTATTATTATTATTACCAGGTGTGTTTCATATTACAAAAACTATAAAGCATTTGCATTTCTAATAGTTAGGCATGGTTCCTTTGATTTTGAAAACAGAATTAAATAACCTTGCATATTTCAAAAAGTACAATTATTCTCTACGATAGCAAGTTATCGCTTACTAAGTATTTGAAATCAAAATATATACATAAACTAATTGCTTACTACTTTTTAAGAACAAAAGGGGTTTAAGTTTTAGTTTATTTTGTTAAAATATGAATGTTCTTTTTCCTCAGTTACTCTCATGTCGTGTATCATCCTTGTTGGAATAACTTTTTAATACAGATGAGGTTCCGAAGTTGGTGATGGTCTTAATTTGATTAAATTGACCTAAAAGGGGTGAAAAGTCGTGTGAAATAAGCTTTATTAACATTTGTGAAAATCCTTCTTAATCCATCTATTAAGCACATTTTGCCGATCTAAGACTTATATCTGTAAAGGCGTGAATTTCTCAATGACGGAGGTATACTTTAATGCATTATAAAAAGTTATGACCAGTCGTTAAACGACAATTTTGTTTGTATTCTGACCATAAATATATGACACTTGTTTGAAGCCAATTGTCACCGAATCTTCTTCTAAACACACAAAAAGGTGGCATATGTTGAAAATTCTCATAAAGTTTCAATTTCTCAAATTAATTTCAATCTCTCCTCTTTTTGATGACCAAAACCTGTTAAAATTTAACAATTTAAAGACAATAAAATAATTGGAATGCGCCAGGAGGGACACTTAATGCTTTAAAGACAGATACACACTACCTGCTAATGACGAAGCTAATTAGAGGTCTATTTTCTCCGTGAAATTCGACCACGAAAAGGGCATGGCGATATAGAGCAGTTGTTTTGATATTGGTTTGATGGGAAAATTTATCTTCCCATCTCTCTATAAATGCCGAAATGTCAAAGTCTTAATTGCCATTTTATTGGTATCGCGAGGGAGGCGCAAAGAAATGATTGACGTGTGTTGCGTTCGGATTTGACACCATATTGTCATCAAGTGAAGGCTACCAAGACCCTATTCGATCGTAAATATCCAATTTGCCAATATATAATCAATCAAAGACAGAAATGAGTATTACTTGATCTATCGAGCATATGGACAACATGGCTGTTTGTTTCTGTCATACCAGGTGAACTCCATAGCAATGGCAGGTAGCCTCGCTACGGCCCCAGACTACTGTCGCCAAAAAAGTCGTAAGAAAAGGAATGTTCAGCGAAATTGTTCATACGTCGCACGAATTGTGACAACTTTTGATCCTTTATGTTTTAAGCCTGTCGAAAAAACAGATATACAAATTACATATAGTGTCCTGTGTGAAGTTAGGTACACTAAATATCATTTTTTTTATTTACCCTCGGGACCAAAAATACATGTACTTGCATTCTGGATCAAAGAGACCGACAAGGTCAGAGTGAGAATTGTATTTTTTAATAACATATGTAATACTAAGAATATCTCGTATATCTTTTTTGTATTGGTTATATTATACAACTACAATGTATTTTCACGAACACTATACGTGTATATTATTTCATGTTATTTTAGATTGGTAGACCATTCGAGAATTTTCACATTCAAGTAAAGAAAAAGATGCATTGCACATATTATCATGATTTGTAGATCTGGATTTCACTACATTTCGCAATTTGGAACGACAACAAAATGAGTACCAACCAATAAGTATCTGTGACCGGTTGGTTCCATTGGATATCCTATACATAACAAGAATTAAGAGATAACCATACTGTGTTTTAGGATCTGAAGGGGTAAATAGTAGATTTTACTGTCGCAAACTGAGTTTTTCGATGACGCGTTAGCGGAGCCGGAAAACGGATGTTTGCGACAGTAAAATCTTAGATTTACCCCTGAAGATCCTAAAATACAGTTTGGTTATGTTCTAATGCAAATCCGCAAAAAGGCATTTTAAATCAATTTTTAGATCACAGGACGTTTGGTTTGCTATGCACGAGGTAGATGCCCCTTAGTTTAAAAAAAATAAAATTTAGATATTGCATGTTTCCAAAAAATCGGTTTCTGACCAGCACCGAAGTACTGGACTACTGGGCTGGTGAATACCCTCGGAGACTAACAGTCCACCATCAGTGGAATCGACCCAGTGGTAATAGATAACAAAAATACTGAAGTTACTGTAAATTTACTTTCAGCATATGGCCATTTCGACAACTAATGTCTCATCAGTGCAGATAAAATCAAAACATTGGTAATCCAGAAATCAAAAGTTTTCAAAGGCTGATGGAGAACAAACAATCAAAAGAATCTAAATATAGGAAGCATATAACTAAATGGATATCGAAACCCTCTTTCTTGTAATAATTCGATATCAAATGGGGGTAATAACAAAATTACCGAACAGATTTGTCAAGAGTCAAAGTCCATGAGGCAAAAAAAAAAACAAAAACAAAAAACAAACAAAAATAAAAACAAAGCAAGTGGAAACCATTGCAAAAAATGTCGATGCAACAGTCTTGACTTGGTTTAAACAAATTCACAAGATTAAGACAAAAATATATGACAACATTATAAAAACAAAGCGAAAGGATCAGGAAACAAGCTATCAAAGCTCCTGTAAGTCCGTCTCATGACTTGGTACAGACATTTCAAAAGAAATGGTAGGTTAATATGGTTTTCTGGCGCGCCGAACCTTCCCTTCCATAGCGGTAGTTTCCGGTAGCAACTCAACAGCAATTGCTATTGAAAGGTTGAAGACAGTTAAGAGAAATGATAAAGAATCTTGAATAAGAATTCGGACCGAAACTTCATTTTTTCCATCAAAAGAACTGAGATATATCTATTAAAGAATTTCATTAATGATCGTCTGAGGCGGAATGTTTTGAAGGCTTGATTACTAAGAATAAGGCGGTCATGGAATAAGTATGTATAATGAAAATGTATAATTTTTGCTAGCCCTTGGTAGCAAATCAACTGTACAACATACACTCCGCAAGCAGAAGAGGCTGGAATACTACTGTCAATGTTCGGAAAATTGATAATTTTGAATTTAAAATCCTCTCTTTTGTCGTAAATTTTAGTAATGAGGTGACCGTTTTCGTCAAATGTGAGAGGTAAATTCAAAAAGTATAATTAGAAGGATCTCTCACCCATGCCAGTATTAAGAATTTATATTTGGGCTCTTTGATTTCATCACGTCAAATTATATTCTTTTGACAGGTTTTGTACAGTCGTTGCTTTTGTCATCTGATCCTTTGGTACGGCAAAATAGTTATAATGCAAAAATTAAAAATCCATTTACACGATCGACTATTCCAGATGTAACACAAATGGAAGCAACATAACAAGACAAAACAATCAAACACAAATGAACAACACAAAGGTATCATAAGAGGTTCCAGAAGGGTAAGTATAATCTGCTCCATTACACTGCTAATGAAAAGTCCGGTGTAAGGCCACAGTCGGTGTTTGTCGGTTCTATAATAAAATTTTCTTTCAAATTTGTGAAATAGGAACATTTCAAATCATGGCGATGAAAGAAATAAAATACAGTGACCATTTCAACAGTGGTTGAGCACAACTTTGGTGTATATAAGTTTTTGAGACAGTAATTTCGCTCTGTTGACAAAATCGCTGTACAAGATACAGACACGACAATAAGGAATGGATTGTAAAATGTTTACGCCATGCGCTGATGATTTGAGAATAGTTATGCTAAAAAAAAACGGGTAGAGTAGAAATAATCACTCTTATAGTAATCTCTTGATTCCAGAAATGCAGAATGATCAATTTAGAGGTATAATTAATGTAAAGAAAAAAAATAACAGGAAACACTTACAATGGCCGAAAATTGCAATCTGGCATGCCACAATCTACCAGGAACAGCACAGGAAAACAATAAAATGACAAGAGACAAACATTGACAATGATAGGAACCNGGGGGGGGGGGGGGGGGGGGGGGGCACCTGGTCTGAAAATTGACGGGGTGTTCTTCCAGTGGTTCAAAACCCTGACCCCTTTCGAGACAAATTTTGACGGATTCCTATACCCCATTCTAGACAAATGTGTACAAGTATAGAACCCTTCTTACATAAAAAGTAGGATTTTTTTCATGTCAAGTCAATATACAAATTAAATAGTCAATTAATTTGTTAGAATGCAATTATTAGCAACTGATTATTGCTGAAAGATGCTTTTATGATATATTTATGCAACCAGATCTTCATCTTTATTCTATCATAGACAAGAAAATCTTACCCCTTTCAAGACAATGTTAAAAAAATATACCCCTTTCTAGACAATTCAACTAAAAATGCAACCCCGTTTGTCGGAACATACCCCGTACCACTTATATAGGCAGTGCCCCCCCCCCCCCCGGGGGATAGGAACTCGGGATAGTCGGACTTCGTAAGTCCAATATGATGCTGATAATGGTGTAACAGTTGTCTCTTTTATTTCGAGACGTAGACTTCAAACTAAACTGTATGACAAACGCAATGACTTCACTTTTCCAATAGCCAACTTCTCATTTCTCATTCCAACAGTATGGAATTTACATCTCCAAACTGATTCGCTACTCAAAAAGTCATGAGCTTTGTTTGGCTTTGAATTCGTTCCACATCCAGAGTAGGCAATGTCTATTTTGTTAATCTACAGACACTGTTCAGGTTAATGTATAAAGTTTTACAGAATCTGGGTATTCACCGCTTTAGTGAAAAAGGACAACATTCATTATACACAATCTCCAAGCAACATTTACGTACAAAGCACACGTTGTGTGGCCTGGTACTGACAGTTTTTATGAGATCTAAAGTTGGATCATATGAAAACACCACTATTACAACCACATGATTGAAATTTTGATATATGTTTTATATGTTAAAAAATCATTACATTTTTATGTTACTTCAGAAGTTTTTATTATTCTTTTCACATCAAATTTTACTGCTTTTTAGTAAGACTAGAGTTACACTGTTTGTGGGAGTCCGTTGTTTTCCGTACTGCTCAAAACAACAGAAAATGTTTAATAAACTCAAATGTACAAAAGATTACTATGCATATTGACTTTAGATCTGAATCCTTCACCCTCATACCTCGCCATGTTGTGATGTTAGTAATGTCCTATTGTTTAGATACTATTGGTTATATAACTAACTTGTATTTCGATTTATTTTTTCTGCACTGTAGAGACATAAAATGGGAAAATGGCAATCTGCAGAAATTTAGATAAACAGTATCTTCGGTATTTTGCATGCTGAATTACGTGAACTAGTATATTTGTACATTAATAACAATTTACCGAGGTAACTGTGAATTTAGGTTCTGCATATAGGAAAAATGAAAGGATATGGAGTGAATGTACAAGTGACAAAAGCGCACACGATACATAGAAAAATCCAGATTATCAAGGACAGGGCTTTTATTCCTGTCTACATCTTGATGTCGCCTGAAGGTCTTCAACTAGAAGTGAACAATATCCACCTCCTCAAGCGAGATCAAGAAGGCCCCTAGCGTGCACTTAAGCGGTATTCTTGACAAAAATTATATCAAGGTCACTCCCTTGCTCCCCATCCGCCATGGAGTGCCAACTTGGGCGATGCTCAGGGTTATCCAGCTGAAAGCACTAGGGTTACAAGAAGGGAATAAAAATGTTGAGCAACATCGATCGCAGCTAAAATATGTCATTGAAGCAACACATGTCGGGAGCGGTCAATGAGAAAAAAGTAAAATCGGGCAATGTATGCCTACAAATATTTGTCATTAAGTAGCCCGACGAAAGACAAAAATAAGGACAAAAACAACATCGATAGACAACACGGGGCGCATCGATATAGATGTAGGCAAACCTTGCAGTGTAACTTTGGTTGAAAGGGCAAAAATAGTCGTGTGTACAGATTATAACATTTTAGTAAAAACAATGAAAATATTGAACAGCCAAATTGAAAAAATAAATGAAGTAGTAAACGTATGAGAAATTCTCACACGGACAAACACGCCATAACTGTAAAATTATAAGAGCATACATCTCTAGCACGGGGAGACTTTCTACGGACTCCACGCAGCACGAGAGACAAACTCTGCAGCAAATATGTTCATTTCGACAACTTATGTCTCATCAGTGCAGATAAACTAAAAAAAGTTGGAAAACCATGAACCGAAATGTGTGTAAAAGCTGATAGAGAACAAATTACCAATAGGATCTAATAGGAAAGCCAAAATCAACTATGGACAGAGCTATGCAAGAGGGAGTTTTGCAGCTGATTCGGCTTAGCATGTTGCTAACAAATTACCTTTACTTGCTAGCTAAGTTTTGTTAATTGTTTGGTTTACCTATGAATGTGGATTGCTTTGAATAACAAACTCAGCTGTCCAATCAGAAACCATATTTAAATGAGTTTGGTCAGTCAAGCTTGAGAGTCACGCCTCCAGGTAAATTATAGACTATTCCAGATTGTATTAGAAAGACAACTCATATTTGTACATTGTAATAATGTATTTTGCTTCTTGGAAGTATGTTTTCCTTCATTGTCCTTAGCTTGCAAACAAGTACAATTACATAAATCTAATTGAAGTACTTTATTCCCATTATATCTATTATATCTATTGCAAATGTCAGAAATCAATGGTGGCGACTAAACTTTAAAATAGTAAAGATCACAGAATCATGAACCAAAATAATTTGTAAACAATAAATAATAGCACTACAGACCAGGAGAGGCAAATTATATCTAGTCATTTAGCAGCGTTAGAGACAAAATATGAAAACTTAATTCCATATAAAAACTGCATAAAATGATGACAAACAATAAATAATAATAATAAATAAGTTTTATTTCAAGTCTGCATGTAAGGCCAAGACAAGTTATTGCTATGTTTGGCGTCAACGCGCGCATTAAAAATATGTGATTTTAAAAGAAAACAAACAAGAAATATTTTTCGTTTTTAGCAATTGAAATGGTAGTTTAAAGATGAATTAGGGAGACAACAAATATGTATTCCAAATAGAAAATTGTTTAAAAGTCCTGACATAAAGTGAAATGGGAAAAATCAGCAATATTGAAAAAAATATATTCACTAGATTCAATTTGATAATGAAAGCTGACATTAAATGAACTTTTGTCACATCAAAGTATGTTATTTTCAATAATTCTTTTCTTGTTTTTTGTTTTGTTATTTGTTTGTTTGCCGCATACCCTCCTTCATTTCAAAAATAATGTTGACGCCAAACAGAGAATTAAATTGTTTTGGCCTAAGTATAAACAAAAAAAAGCAAGCTTTATAGAGCTTTTAACAGACAACAGATGGACAGACTCCTTTTTCACTATATATCACTATACATTTTTGTATATCAATAACTCAGAATTAATTTTTTTTTACCTAGAAATAAATCATTCAATTAAACTATGAAAAGGACTATATACTCTTCATCAAGGTGTGAAAATTGTCTTGGGCATGTTGGACATTTAAGTACATGGATCAATACACATTCTCAGGCTGATCTAACTTAGGTAGAACGATTGCAAACTTGACTATAAAATGACGGGGGTGCGTCTTTAGGTTCAAAACCCCTACCCGAAATTATCCAGGTCAGGGCAAATTTGAGACCCGAGTTTATCCAAAGAGACTAAAATAATGACCCGAATTTATCCAAAGGGAATGTGGTAATCAAAAGATTAATGCCTCATTTAAAGTGACATTACATCAGGAATGTAGCAAATTACTTAATCCTTTCACTTTGTTTATATTGGCCAGGAAAACAAAATTTGATGCCCGAAATCTCCAAACAACAAGAAATTAAACCCGAAATCTCCAGAAATTGCTAAAATATAGACCCGAAATCTCCAAAGTCTTTCGGGAAATTCTGCCCCGAATTTGCCGCACGTCCCGTACCTATACATATAGAAGTTACCCCCCCCCCGCCATTTTATTTCTCTAATGAATCAATATATGAAAATATCAAATCTTGCTGGATACTATTAACTTATCAGTTTCAACTTAAATGTATTTGTACCATGTTGTCATTAAATGTAATAAGATATCCTGCTTTTATTCTGCTTTTCCATAATCAATTTTACATTGACAATAGGGCCATAGTACAAATAAGTAATAAGCCATCGGGCATACGCCTACTACATATGCAGTATTTTGCAAGTGTCGAGGTTAAGTCTTAGTCCTTTCATTTATGTGTAAATCTTTTAGACTTATATAATAAAAAAAATATATAGAATTCTATGATAGAATTTTTCTTTTTATACGGCCAATACAAGTTTGTTTGTTTTGTTTGATTTTTTTTGTTTGTTTGTTTGTTTGTTTGTTTTTTTTTTAATTTGATTCTTCAGTCACTTGACTATTCTTTCACATCAGATATTTAAGAAAAAATCCCTGAAATCTGTAGTCATATACCTTCAACCCATTTGGGTTGTACACAGTAACATGATTCGACGAAAGAATTGTAATTAAAGCATGCAGTCATGTATCCTCTGCTCAGTCCAAATGGCCGTTGTAAAAAAATATTTTTTTAAGAATGTTTTAATTTGTTCAGATGTTGACGGATTAGCATTATAAACAAGCTTTTTAACTGATTTAGGGATGGTTTTTATATAAAATTCTTAAATTTGATTCTGCAAAAATTTCACTTTTCATATAAAAAATTTTTCTCGCAACTAAAGACATTCTCTGGGCATTTTTTAGTATCTGTCAGTTTCTTTTGACAGTGCATGACCATTCACTATTTGATTACTTGCTCTATAATGTATATTGCATGTCTTGTATACCATTTGTTATGTAAATTTGTTTATATGTTGCCACTGACCATGTATTGGGTGTAAATTGTAAATATATGCTATTAATTTTGTTAGTACTTTTCTGGTTTCCTTTTCAGAATGAGATATCAAAACAGAAAAAATGGAACGGCGAGGGAACAAAGCGCAAGAAAATTAAATCAAACTTCAGAGAAAAAGTAACTAGAGGCTCTCAAGAGCCTGTATAGCTCACCTGGTCCATGACTGACATAAACTGCAGCCCAAATTACCTCCATGTTAAAATGTCACATTTTTTTTCTAAAAGTTTCAAAGGAGATCTTTGAACGTGTTTTCCCATAGGGTCTAATGTTAAACTATGTTCCCCCACTGGCAGCCATCTTGGATGAGGTGCAGACTTGGCAGACATATTTTTAAAGATGACCACTAAGGCCTATTGTGACCAAGTTTGATTCCAACTGACCAAGTAGTTTCAGAGAAGAAGGTCTTTGAATGTGCTTTCCCAATAGGGTCCAATGTTAAGCTATGACCCCAACTGGCAGCCATCTTGGAATAGATGTGGACTTACCAGACACATTCTTCAATGGTGACCAACTATTGACATTTTTCACAAAGTATGGTTCCAACTGGGTAAGCAGATTAAGTGGTTTCCATGGTTATTATCTCCACTATCCATTACAACCCATTTCAGACCACCCTTCAAAAAAAAACAAAAAAAAAAAAAATTGGGCAGGAGTTCCCCTTATAATCCAGGCAATACATATTGCTGAAATTAAAACATTCCAAGTCCCCTTTTAAAATTAAATCAACAGGGGTTCCACTTATAATCTAGATTATACATATTTCTGAAATTGTGAAGAAAAATATGTAGCAGTATACTTTTTTCATAGATTCAGTGTTCTGGTATGGTTACTATGGCAACTGAAAACTCCACTATCTATTACAACCCATTTCAGATCACCATTAAAAAAAAATTGGGCAGGGGTTCCCCTTATTATCTAGGCAATTCATATTGCTAAAATCAATAAAGTAATCTTTGAATTTCAGGAAATTTACAAAAAATTAGAATACGCATATAACTTTTTTTCATCTAAGATTTTATCGTAACTGGACATTGCAGAAGACTTTTAGAAATATTGAATACTTCTTCATAAATTTACTACCTCCCTTTTTTAATTTTGACTTTTCATTAATATCTTATTTCTAAGTTAATGGCACCCGCAAAAGAGTGTTGGTGTATATAAATAGAACTATTAAATGAATTGAACATGTTCTAGTGATATAAAGAGTACTTTTATATGATCAATAAGTCTTTTTTAGCCATTTTTGTTATAAAATAAAACCAAACATGTGATTTTAGGCTTTATTTCCTGTTTTAAATGAAATGTATTGTTCTATTTTTAGAAGTTGTGACCTTGACCTTTGTCGCACAAATCTCGAAATCAATAGCGTTCCGACTCCAATCATAAGTCATGTCTATGCAAAGTTTCATTTAGATATGACATGTGGCTGTCAAGATATTATGCGGAAACCAACTGTGTACAGTTGACACTCGGACACATGGACACCATTTATCAATTTATAAGTTCCACTTTGTCGCAACTCGTCTTAAATGTAGTCCTTGACATACTGAACATTTTTGCATTTGAATCTCAACCTCTTTTCAAATTGTTTTTTTTTCAAATAAGGCAAAATGTATTAAATTACGAAAATTTGACCAATAAAAGGCAATAACTCCTATATCTGTATTCAGATTTTCTTTCAAATTTCCAGATGGGTAGAGCTTGAAATGCTGAACATTTTTGCATGTAAAGTTGACCTCTATCTGTTATAGTTTCTTGGATAAAAATAAAAAATATTAAAATTTTGAAAATTTTTCGGAAAAAGGGCAATAACTCCAGAATGGGTATTCAGATTTTCTTCAAAATTGCAGAGCAGGTAGATCTTGTCACGCTGATCACTTTTATCCCATTATTACACATTTTTGATATCTGTAACGGTTTTTGAGTTATTTGCATAAAAAAAGCAGTTTACCCCTATGTGCTATTATTAGTAACAGCAGCCATTTTGTTTGGTCCTCGGACTCATCGGATATAATTTTTAAACAGGATAGCCTGGTGATGATTCAGGCCAAGTTAAGTTAAAATTGGTTCAGTGGTTTCAGAGGAGAAGAATTTTGAAAAAAGTTTACGACGGACGGACGACAGACGACAGACGCCAAGTGATGACAATAGCTCACCTGACCCTTCGGGTCGGGTGAGCTAAAGACGAGAACAACAGAAGACGGCAGACCATACACACGAAATACTAACATGTATGAACAACACAAATATAACACTCAACCCTTATGTACTAAAGATGTGAACTCTGAATAAAAACATCTGTTTTTATCATTATTTGCAAACTTTTTGATTGCGAATATTTTTATCAAAATTAATTTCTTCCGCTACCATTTTCACATAAGTGCAGGTACCATGTGTATTTTAGGAAAGGATGTGGCGTAAATGAACATGAGACCATAACACATATGTTTACTCCAACTGCAATGATTTTAATGAGCTGTATGGCCATTTCGGAAATTTATTCTTCAACCCAAACAAAGGAAATCCATAATTTCTAAAAATGTTTAAAATGCATAAAACAAAAGAAATCCGAATGATCAGTAAATATACGTCCTACAATTGACTTGTGACGTAATGATCATGTTCATTTCAATTTTGACATTGTGACACCCTACATATTTATAACGTTTCAACATTTTCATGTTATCATCATTTCTTCAGGGGATGTTTTGACGCATTGATGATTTTTTTCCAAAAAACATTCTATGTTTTTTTTTTTTGGTTACAAAATGTAAGATATGCGTTAAATAACAAAATACCGAAGTTACTGTAAATTTAATTTCTGCATATGGGCATTTCGACAGCTAATGTCTCTTCAGTGCAGATAAAATCCAAACATTTGGAAAACCATATACCGAAACATGTGTAAAATCTGATAGAGAACAAATTACCAATAAAATCTAAATAGGAAAGCCAAAAAATAAGCTAAGGACAGAGCTATGCAAGGGGAGATACTTCTTACATTTAAACAAAAGTTTCATAAATTTAGATTTTTGCAAAATTCCAAATAGAATCGGTTTTCGGGGCACCGAAGTACTGACTACTGGGTTTGTAAAAACCCTCGGGGACTAACAGTCCACCAGCAGAGCCATCGGCCCAGATCTACTAAATGACTAAAATTATCCGGCCAGTTCTCGTATGAACCTAGACATGTGTTACCTTTCAGGTTAACATTCGTTGGTTTGATTTGAGTTGACATTTCGACTACTGAATTTTTTCCCAAGATACGAGTGACGGTATCCAGTATTGTGCAATAACTTGCACAATTGAAATTTAGGAAAACTTATCTTCCTATTGCATAACTCTGTGTTTAGATGATTTAAGGCTTTTCTATTTTGACCCTGTTGGCAATTTGTTCTCTTTATTTAGATTTTGTATATATTTCGGTTTATGGACTTACAAATGTCTTAATTTGCTCTGTATTGAGGAGACATAAGTTGTCGAATTACGCTTATAAAACTTAATTCCCTGAAGTACTGGCTACTGGGTTGGTGAGTAGATGGATGTTTGAATTAAGAGCTATATGACAAAGTTGTTGATTTTGACTTTATATTTTATAGCATAGATCCATTACTGTCGAGGATGTAGTTCATATATTGAAAAGAGCAATAGCACTGTCTAAAAAACTACCAAGTCAAAGATATGTTTAGCCTTTGTTATTGTCCAACAATAAATTCTATGATCGTCACCACGACATTATTAATAGATATGAAGTATTGGTGTCACAGAGATGAGAACGGATATTTTCAACTCGATGTTACGTCTACACGGAATTTGACTTAATCCTGGATTAACATGATGTAACTGTTCGGTGCAGAAAATGCTGAGCCTTTCGTAGAACCTGGTGCCACCCTGTTTCTTTGAGTGTTCACGCTGTGAGTGCTTTAGATATTAAATGTAAAACTTGTGATTTTTATTTTTTATGCATTGATGTCTCGTGTCTTTTCCGTTTCTATCATTCAATATCAAACTGCAGTTGTTTAATAATTTCAATGTTACCAATTTCACTTTTCAAAGTGTCATAACTTATGCCCATTTTATGGGGTATAAATAAAAAAAAAACACCGAAGTAACTGTGCATTTAGTTTCTGCATATAACCATTAATTATGTCTCTTCAATGCAGATCAAATCAAAACATTGGGAAATCGAGGAAGCGAAATATGTGTACAAAACAACGGCAGTAGAATACCGAAGGAACAAAGGAGTGAAATTTACAAAAATCGCAGTCCAAAGACACGGCCAAAACGAGAACACAGAACACAGAAAATAATGACGTTAGACACAAAAAACAATGACGTTAGACAGATACAAAGCGCAGAAACAAGCTGATATAGAAAAATTTACCAAAATGGTCTAAAAAGAAAAGCCAAATGAGCTAAGGACATAGCTATGTAAAAGGGAGATACAAAATTTTCTTAAATGTATATATTTCAAGTTTCCAAATAAAAATCGTGTTTCAAGCCAGCACCGTGATACTGGCTACTGGGTTGAGAATTCACTCGGGGACTAACAGTCCACCAGCGGAATAAATATGTTTTTTTTTTATTCGTGAAACCTTTACTCTATACTTTTGAAGACGCCAATAAACGAAACCACCAATCACCTCTTGATTCGACAGCACGGTTAAAATTAATAAATTCTTAAACAAATTTCACAATGTGTATATATGATTAACAATGAAATGATCAGGAGTAATTGGCAAAGTCTCTACAAGTACAAGGTAATTCCATGCAATGAAACAATGCCTTTATTGTTGCTCTTCATCTTACCATAAGGTTTTCAACAGTGAGTTTTCCTCATATCTCATAGTTATAGTTCAGGCCGATCAAGGAAACCCCATTTATATTTTAACACAAACAGCTCATTACTACAATTAGACCGTCTATATTAGCTGTATATAACTATATCTCGTTTTTCATTTTCATAAACAGGTGAAATCTTCGTCAAACCTAAGACGAAGTGTACATTCTAAACCAAATTTTGCAGCTCCATCATAGTAGGCTACTTTACCATGCAGACCGCCCAGTGCAAGCTCTTGTTGATTCTATAGGAATCACGTTTACCCCTTTTTCCATTTCTGGATTGTCGTCAAACCATTTAGTGAACTATTTCGGATTTTTTGTGTATACACGAATTTCTGGATTATTTAGGGAAATTCAGGTATCTGTCGTGAAAACATAATGGTGAATAAAAGGATATGGAGTAAATGCACATGAGACAAAGTCTCTACAAATACATGGTAAAAAACAAGCAAAGGAACAACGATTTTATTGTTGTTCTTCATCTTGAAGTCACCATGAGGCCTTCAACAATGAGCTTTGCTCATACCTCATAGTAAGTTCAAGACGGCCCCTAGCACCGGTTTAAGTCGTGAATTTCAGTTGTTATGAATGGTTGTACTATGTTGTGTCATAGTTTCATTGTCTATATGTGTTCTTTTGTAATATGAATATAAACAGAAGCATTGACACTTGTTTTGCGAATCGAATGAGTGACAGTGGTTCAAATCCGTTATAACGTATTGATTTCCTATTTTATTTATGTAAAGCTGAAGATTTGTTAATTCGTTCTTAAGATAAGCCATTTTTTATCATTTGGTGAGTGTTTTACAGTAATGTATATGTATTGGCGACTATCTTGTGTAAGTCGTTACTAGTTAAACAAGAAAAGACAACAGGAAACGCCATGAAGAGAATGAAAATTGCAATCACAGACCCCGATCCAATATATAGACATTTAGCAAAGAATTCTGCTCAAACAGATGCTAGGGCCGTCTTGAAGTTATACTATGATGCCTCATGGTGACTTCAGGATGAAGAACAACAATAAAAGCGTTTTTCCTTTGCTAGGTATTTGTAGGGACGTTGTTCCTTGTGTATTTACTCCATAATAAGCAACACAGGGACATTTTTTACTATTTCCATAATGTATCTGGTAAATTTCAAAATTGTGTTTAATGCACATTTACATTTTTGTCAATTCTTGATTGCTACCTTATTTGTAGAATTTGGAGGACAAGTTTTCCAGCAGACAATAGGGGACTAATTGTGCGCCACTTTTAGCAGATTTGTTTCTTTATTCGTATGAAGCCAGGTTCATACAAGGGCTAGTTCATAAAAAAAGACAATAAGCTAGCCAAGTCCTTTAATTTCAGCTTCCGTTATAAAAAGATGATGTTCTCTCATTGATGATTTCGACTTTCCAATAGTCAACTTACCGTTTTTGGGCGGTAATCTTCCCACATTTCTGGAATATGGCGTGTACATTTCACAACTCTTTCGCTATTGCCGAGCCTGTAGTTTGTACAGCGATTTTGTCAACAGA
>MJUU01071868.1:84908-95755 GCA_002080025.1 Modiolus philippinarum
GCGTTTTTCCTTTGCTTGGTATTTGTAGGGACGTTGTTCCTTGTGTATTTACTCCATAATAAGCAACACAGGGACATTTTTTACTATTTCCATAATGTATCTGGTAAATTTTAAAATTTTGTTTAATGCACATTTACATTTTTGTCAATTCTTGATTGCTACCTTATTTGTAGAATTTGGAGGACAAGTTTTCCAGCAGACAATAGGGGACTAATTGTGCGCCACTTTTAGCAGATTTGTTTCTTTATTCGTATGAAGCCAGGTTCATACAAGGGCTAGTTCATAAAAAAGACAATAAGCTAGCCAAGTCCTTTAATTTCAGCTTCCGTTATAAAAAGATGATGTTCTCTCATTGAACAATCCTCATCATTTACCCAAACGAACTCGAAATTAAATAGACCACTGATAAAACATCATCAGTATCTTACATGGACCTATACCTCTACATTGACAACTGTGGACGTCTGAAAACAAAAATTTTACGACAAGCGTGATGATTTCGACTTTCCAATAGTCAACTTACCGTTTTTGGGCGGCAATCTTCCCACATTTCTGGAATATGGCGTGTACATTTCACAACTCTTTCGCTATTACCGAGCCTGTAGTTTGTACAGCGATTTTGTCAACAGAACAAAATTTCTGTCTACAAAAACTTATACATCAGTGTATGTTCAGTCACTGTTGAAATTGTCACTACAGAAATTTTACGGTCGTCACCACGATTTGACAGACCTTTACAATGTTTCTATTTCACAAATGAGAATAGATATCTTTGGGTAGATCCACAGTTTATTAGCGGACTGACTAACTCCGATTGTGGCAAAACCGCTTTTCACTGGCAGTGTGACGGGTGCGATGCGTGGAGCAGATCATGCTTTCCCTTCCATAGCACTTGATGAAACCTCAGTTTTTGTAGGGGTTCACACTGCTAGTGCTTTTGTTATGTGGCGTTCTTGTTCATTTTTGTTTATTTGTTTTATCTTTGTCATACTTTCTCAATTCGTGTTGGATATGAATTGCCGTAATGTTGGATTAATGAGTTTAGAATTCCCCCTTTCCTCGTTCTTGCTTCGGTATTCGTTTGCCGATGTATTACAGCACATCTCCTTATTGATGTCTTGGAGAAGTAAAAACGACGCACTTAAGAAAATTATTACATTCTGATGTTCGCATTTGCAGAAATTTAGCAACAGAAACGAAAATTTGGCATAAATTACATACAGACTACAAAAACATCCGTAGGACATCATAAAGATCCAGGAAGAGTACTGTTTTTAAATGGTAAAACTGGTAAAACTATTGGAAGTGTTTTCAATATGTTGTGTCGGAGTACGTGGTCAATGTGTGTTATTTTGTAAAACTCCAAAATCAAAATCATTCGAAAACACCAATTAATCAGAATCCACCTGCAATGCGACCCCAGAGAAAAGGGGAATATGAGTCTAAAAAAAGAAGAAAATTCTGAAATGAATGTAGATGTTTATTTTTCATTGCAGATTTTAAATGAAATACCAAAAATTTAAAGGGAAATGTAACTTGATCTGCTCCAAAAACGGCACCCACCGCTCCGATGATAATGGCTAACCGTAGTTTCTTTTTAAGTTTTTCGCCGACAATAGCACAGATGATGGCCGAGAAATGTAGAATATGCAGAGAAAATTAAATAACATAATGAATGAGGGTAATAACAAAATTACCGAACACATTTGTCAAGAGCCGAAGTCCAGGAGACAAAAAGACAAATCAGGTGGAAACCACCGGCAAAATTGTCGACCGCAATGGTCCTGACTTGGTACAGACATTTCAAAAGAAAAGTGTGTTAAACCGGTTTTAAAAAAGACAACAGGCTTAACAAAAGTACTACACCTGTGTTGCGAACCGAAAGGAGTTCCGTTATTACGGATTGATTCCTTGTTTGTATTAGATACAGTGGGTCTCTTATCATATTCGAGGGACGTATGTCCCGAGAATATGATAAGACACCCACTGTATATTTGTTTTACTATTGGAAAAAAATATTAATTCGTTCTAAAAAATATAAATATTGTTAGACTATTTTTTCATTTAGCGAGTGTTTAATAATTGACTAGAGTTTTGTGTACGTCGTCACCAGTTAAGGGGGTTCGCTACTCCATTTGAAAATAAATAGGATTTCAAATAAACATGATTTTTTGTTAGAAAATTAAAAAAGAAGTAATTTAAGTGAAAAAAATTGATAGGTTTTGAGATTTAAGTGATTGAAAATTTGGCGGGAAACTGAACCCCTCAGATTTTTCATAGGATTAACATTAACAAGGTTTGACCATGAATGAATGTGCCAGAATAAATAGAATCCAATACAATTTTTACAGAATGCTCATAAAGATGTATAAAATGAAATTATGAAAAAAAATCAGGGGGCCAATGGGCAAAAAATTCTAATGCTTTTAAATGGATAAAGCCCGAGGATTCCGAAAATCTGACAGAAATCCCAAAACATGAGGAGCGAACCTCCTTAAAGAAGAAAAGACAACATGAAACCAAGAATGAAAATTGCAATCACACACAAAGATCCAAGTATATCGACATTTAGCAAAGAATTCTGCTCAAACCGATGCCAAGCGCCTTCTTGAAAATACAAAAGATACCGAAGTTGCATAAAAACAGTAAATTTCATTATGCTGTACACGTGTTTCAAGGAGTAACCTCTCATCAGCAGCATTATAATCAAATAATATGAAAAACCATTATCCAAAACTTGTAACAAAAGAAGTACTCATTACCATATAAATCGAAATAGGAAGCCAAATCAAGTACCAAGGACATCAACCGAGTGCCATACACGAAATGAAGCCTCGGTATTTTTAAGGGGTTAGAATTTTGATAAAAAACAATAAATTTCTATAACACGCAAGGTAAAATTTTCATGTCAGACAAGTCTGACTATTGGGCTGGTGAATACCAGCAGTGGCATCGGCCCAGTGGTTCAAAATACAAAAGATACGGAAGTTGCACAAAAACAGTTAATTTCGTTGTCCTGAACTTATACTATGAGGTATGAGCAAAACTCATTGTTGAAGGCCTCAATGTGACTTCAAGATGAAGAACAACAATAAAAGCATTGTTTCTACCATGTATTTGTACAGACTTTGTCTCATGTGTATTTACTCCATGATAAGCAATGAAAGAATATGGAGTAAAAGTAAATGGGACAAAATATCTACAAATATATGGGAAACAAGCAACTTCATCTTGAAGTCACATATACCGTATAGCAGGTAATTTTCGCGGATGCCAAATTCGTTCACCAAAGAAGGGTATCTAGAGGGGTATCTAATTTTAGCGGTCATCATTTTTCGCGAATGTAAAATTGTGCAAAGGAAAAGCATGTATGAAAATGTACGGACTTAAATTACGCGAATTTTTATTTTCGCGCTTCCATTAACCTCGCGAATATAGCGAAAATTAGAACCTCGCGAAAATTACCCGCTATACGGTATCTTTTTATCGTTTAAATGTTTATATAACGTAACATGGCATGTTTTTGACAATTTTTTTACAATTAGAATTGCTACATACATTGCACATGTAGCCTTCAAATGTACCATATAAAAATTGGCGCAGGTGAACGTCTGAAATTGATTCTGTAGCATCATTTTCCGATTTCATTGTGATAACAAAATAGAAGAGTGTGAACATTTGTTTTACCATTTCAATAATATATATGGTAGATATCAAAATTTTGTGTAATGCACATTTACAGCATATCTCCTCATTGTTGTCTTGGAAATGTAAAAAAAAACGACGCACATTTTATAAATTAAACATCTATAAAATTTATTACATTCTATTATTTATACTTGGAATATCGCATTTGCAGAAATTTACCAACAGAACAGCTTATTTGGCATTAATTACATACGAACTACAAAAACTGTCGCAGGAAACGAGAACAATTCAAATAGTAATTATAAATTTGTATAAGATGTGGTTTGTCAACTAGGAATATTGAATTCGGTGCCAAATTGTCAACTAGTTTTGAAGCCATCTTTTTGGAAAGTCTACGTTTTGCTTGATAGCAACAATTTTGAAATAAAACTTAAGCTATATCTAATTCCTAATTACATTGGCGAATATATTTAATCAAAGAATGTAAGTTATTATGGGTAGATGTAGAAATTATTGTGCATTATGATAAACCCTCGAGGCTAAACCATGAACCACCATCAGGTTGTCCCTCAAAATATCGGTCTGTATCTAGACTGACTCGAAGCGAAGACAGAAAAAAAAACATTTCACAGCGGTGTGGGTAAATCTTCCTCTATACATAAATATTAGCGACATATCCATCCGATTGATATCAAATTTAATTAAATAATCCAGTTTCTTTGAGATTAAATCTTTCCCCTAAAATGTTTCGTATATATCAGGTGAGAGTCATGTGACGTGGACATCCGGAATGGTATAAAACCAAGAAAGTGTAAATATCGGATGGAAATCTGACAACGTATATCTCTCTATCAAACAGCAAGATCAAATTGTCTAGGAGCAACGGAACCTTCGCCCCCAAGGAGAAAAATAAAACGAAATATGTGGCAATAAATTGTTTTCAAAATGAAAAAATATTGCAGTAAATGAATTTTCACGTGTGGCGTGATGATAAGTGTTCTGATAATAACAACCGAGAATTTCCGATTGTGATGCATCATTGTATGTTTCTTTCAACGTGGTAGTCTTGTTGTATGAAAATTAATAACTTTTGATGTAATTAGTAAAATGCCATTGAGAAAAAAACATAATGTTATCGTATTGAAGTTTAGTATAAGTGTAGGGCAAACTAAAAAAAAAAAAGAAATTTGCCAACTAAACCAACAGTTAGTATGCAGGGTCTGTGTGTTCTAGTAAAATCAAAGACTTTGCTGTTTTTCTTAAAGCACTTACCGGCTAATATCATACATGTAATAGAGTATATCGGCGGTATCTTGTTTTGCAGTTATGATAGCTTTCGTGGTTTCATGTTAATATTACAAAATAATCAAGTTTTTCAAAATGTTTGATTGTTTTGAACTGTCATAAAACCTGGAGCATTAATATATATTCAACAAAAACAGTTTAGCAACACATTTTCAACCGTTTAAAATTTTAACAAAAATGCTTAAATGCTAATGAATTCTGATCTTGGCTAAAAATAACCGATATTTGCTTTAATTCAACCATAAAAAGTTCTTCATTTTGTCAGTTAGGGTGTACAAGATATTCTATTCAAGTAATGGTCGAAAATTAACACCGTTACATAACCATTTCTGGTATTCAAAAACAGTTTGTTCGCTTTCGTTGCATAAAAATGAAAAATCTGGCATTTTTTTGCATATCCCCCTTTTTCAATGTTTTTCTTTTTGGGTCGAGTTAGAATTAATGCAATATGCAGAATTTATTGACAGAGGTAATGCTAATGATTAGTCGAACTCAAATCCAGCTCAGAAATGTAAAATTTTATTTATTTGAGATTTGGTAACCTGAAAAAAGACCCTTTTTTATTCAAACCAATTGTTTGCTTAACATTTTTTGTTCAGTATATTATTGCAAAAATATATTAAGAGTTAAAATACTGTGATTTGTACAAACCCTTCAATTTGTCAAACCTGAGGATGTATTTAACTTTAATATATGTAAGAATCTGAATATTTCATTATAATGCATATTTGTTATCCTAACATAAAGACAGGCCAGCGAAAGAGAGTAAAATATCCCGACTTTCCTGGCCGAATAATGCATGGGCCAGACATAAAATGTGTTATTCTCCAAATTTCATAACAGGAAATATTGTCGTCATGCAGTTCGTTTTGAGATAGTGTTTTGCTGTAGGGATTCAATAATATGGCTCTAGTGAAAGAAAATCTATTAAAAAACCTTCAGTCCACTAACTCTTGTTCATTTCCAAGCTTTTGTCGTTTGTATGTAATTTTGAATGCCAATATTAAACATAATTTATGAACATATATTTATTTGAAATATTAGATAAGTTGGATAAAGTTTCTATAGGACAGAAGTATTTGTAAGTATTATACTTAAAATGTATCCCCACCCATTCTAAGCACCGATTTTCAGGCAAGACCATGGCTTAATCTATCTAACCTTGAAAAATACTTTATAATATATTTTCCGCAATGCGATACTTTCACTACTTGTTTTACTGGCAATCTCATTGCCATAAAATTATAAACATAAAAAAATTAAACACCAAAAAACAAACAAAAATGGGACCATATAATTGAGACAATTAATGTTACAATAACAATACACCACATCGGGCGTCCATCTTTACTGAGGTCATCACATTGGTCTCTATCCGTGTCATGATGTAACCTATCATTTGATTGGACAAAATCTTTTTGTCCATGTCATGAATTGAAGCACATATCCTCTTCACAATATTCAACTAGAGATTCTAAGAACTAAATTTAATATCACTGGTTCATAGCCTGTGGCATGCACGGTCCCTGAGACTTTGTAGGTGTATCGTCCCGTTTAACAACCTTTTTAGCTTTGATTCGCCGATTTTGAAACCATATTTTAATTTGTCGTTCCGACAAGTTTATGAGCTGTGAAAGTTCCCACCTACGAGACTTTGAAATGTAAGTTGAGTTGTTGTACTCTCTTTCCAATTCAGCGATTTGAAATTTTGAATATGGCCGCCGTCGCTTCCGTAACGTAACTGTTGTTGGAGCAAGTGTCGTTGAAGGAAGATGAATCTGTTGCATGTCTGAAAAATATAATAACAGTAATTCTACTTCTAGCTTAATATAAAATTATACAGAAGTACAGAACGTTTTTTACTTTTTCTCGAGATTAATTATTCATAAAATATAGAGTATTTTCCCCGTGTATTAAGTTATTCTTATTGTCACATATAACAACGGACTCCTCCTCCATTAAAGACATTACGGTCTCTTCGAATAAATTGCCGACTACTCAGCTTTAAATAGATATCATGATTATGGTTCCTGTCAAGCAAAAGCAAAATAATACATTCATGCATTTTCAGCAGATGTGCAGTCATCTTTATTTGTGTACGACTGTGGTTCATAACATTAACACTCAATAGAATATTTTAATCGGGATGTACTAGTATTTCTTTTGCAAAATCAGGAACCTGCTACAGTAGCTATGTTTGGTTTACAAACGTATGTTTATGATATAATTGTCATTTTGTAGAAGCATGATTTAGAAATATTTATTTGTTGAGCGTGTTTTGGTATTATTGATTTGACTTGTAGTTATGCATCAAAAGCAGCTCGTTGCGGTGCTTTTCAAGTTTGCTGGGTTTTATTGATTTTAGCTCCGTCATTAACTAAATTTGGTGCTACTTTTCGGCCCATCTGATTATCTGTTCCATGACCGCAGCTCTCTGGTGTATATATATTTTTGATCTTCCCATTGCTTGAATTTTACCTGTAATGATGAGACATATAGATTGTCGAAATGACCGGAACAACAATTTACTACATTTACGGTATTTTGTAGTTTAAACATTTCAAACAAATTTTGACCGTTTTTTCGGTTGGTTTAAAACTTTGACATGCTAGAACACTCAAGGGACCGATGAAAACAGTTCGAGGTAGAGGGGTGTTCGAGCAACAAGTCAATCTGTTTAAACTTGAACATAGGGACCAAAAAATGGGTTCGAGACATACATGGTGTTCTAGCTATTGCAGCTAGTTCGTTCTATTGTAATTTTCTGGTGACCGAGCCACGCTGCATGGCCGCTTAATTTACAGAATAGAATAGATTGTTTTATATGTCGGTCCGAAATGAGTGTATACATATGGATGTTTTTAAGTTACTTTTGCTCCAGTGTGGTCACGAAAGAATGATCTTTGAAGACAAATAAATGTCATAATTTATATTTTTCATTCCATCATCAAAGACAAATTAAATCATCTAAAAATACGTTTCCGTATAAAGTCATTAATAAAAATGTGTGTGTGGTCCCCAGGGTTAAATATGAACATGTTGATCCACATAGTTTAAGCAGTGCAACTGAAGAAAGTTATGTACCAATTTTTTCTTGATCTGGCTTTACAAAGGCAAAAGTAAAATAAAAAAAAGAGATCTTTCCTGTAATGATGCAATTCAAGTTCTCCGAGTGAAACTCGTTCAGTTGAACAAATAAACTCGCTTACATCCAGGAAGAATAATTTTGCATTTACAAGAACAGTGCTAAAAACTGCATTTTTGGAATAACCAAACATAATTGATGCATTGTACAATTCTAGATTTGAGGTCTCATGGTTCATTTTGATAGTTTGTATGTAGTTTATGCAAACTGCAGTAGTGCTCGACTGGTTACGGATAAATGTCTTCGAAAAGAAATGCTAAACTCCGTGTTGTATTTCTGTACTCTTTGGACAGCTATATATACCAGACGACTGAGCTATATATACTTGATGACCGATTTTTAAAATTTTTTGCTTGTTTGTTTTTGTTAGATGCCTCTGTGTGCATTATCAATTTAATTTCAAACGTGTTATAGAAACAATATATGAATAATTAAAGAATACAGACAATTTCATGTTAATTCCCAAACGTAATATAGCTTTTTCTAAATGCATTTATAATTAGCTTTTGATCAACGGTATTAACTCAAATCCTGCGCATTTAAGTCAATACGTCAATTGATCAATGAAAACATATTCTTTGATAAAAAACTGTCAATTTTCACGCAAGAATAATAAAAACATTGGGAAAATTGAATTGCAAGGTGTCTGTCACCAAGTTACACATCACTTAGGAAGACGTGAAATATTTAAAAGATCTTAAAAACACAATGTCGTAAATCAAATATATTGTGAGATAATTTTGATAAAACGAAATTATCGTTTTTATCCATCGTGCTAAAACTCATGTTCATAGAAATATTGAAATTGGTTTTCTCTCTACAAGGCCGTAAATCAGAAGCGTATCACGAGTTTACTTAACAACGTGGGTTTTGCAAAGGAACTAATTGCAATTAAAGCGAAAAGATGACAAATTTGATGTGTGTACACCCCTTGAACATTTCAGAGTACCGTGCAAAAATCTCTTATCATAATGCATTCAAAAATTCAAAAACATTAAAAATTATCTTTTCGTATTTTTTGGTCCATTTCAAGATAATGTCCTAAATTCTGCTGTTTTAAGCTTTTAGTTGAAACTAAACACGGCTTTGATTTTCCGAGCATGCAAATATTAGACATCGAAGTATTATTTGCTTTCGATTTTTAATGTTCCTTCTTTTATAAAAAAAGAAACAAAACGTTAAAAGCTAACAGTTTTATTCCGCTTTCCTTCACTTAAACATAAGTGTAGAACAGCAAATACCGCGTACTAAAAATGTGTACGCAAGAGGAGATTTTATCTTTCATTTCAAAGATATAAATTCGAACTCGCGTACGCTTGTCTTTATCACGTAAATGACCTTTTAAAAACTTTTCATTTTAGTAACCATGACGGAATGACTTTACTTGAAAACTCAGTGGAAAGTACGTTCAAGGGCGGGACTTTTGTATGCATTCGATCAAAATCAGAGTTGATATATCTTTCATTCATGCGACCTCAAGACGGAGAACAACAATTAAAGCGTTGTTCCATTGCTTGGTTAAATCATGTGATGTAGACACTTTGTCTCATGTGCATTTACTCCAAATCCATTCATTGTTAATGTAAAAAAAATCTTTATGTCGTGCTGACCTTACACTAGTGAAGATCAAAGATTAAATTTTTCCCGAGATATACTACTTATTTGCAGTGTAATACTCAGAGTTATCTATTTGATAATTTTAGACTATGGACAAAACATAAAACAATAATCAGCGTATAACTATAAATATTTGAATAAGAGACTACCATGCACCAATACTTACAAAATAGCAGACAAAATGCATTCCAAATGCGAAACTTAGGGATTTAAGCGACGAAGTTAATTAAAATGTGGCAGGTCCGTAAGTATAGTGTACTTTCCCAAGTACTGATGTATACTTTAGTTTTTTTTCATTTGACTGAACAATTTTATTGGAAAAAAATCTACGGACAGACAAATACCCCTAGAGATATACCAAAAGCTAAAGGGATTAGTGTTGCAAACGATCTGCTTTCACCTATCAAGTTTAGTGATAGTAATTCAAATGTTTTTAAAACTTACTTTTTCGGTATGAATTACTTCTTGCTCATTTTTTATTATTTGGTTTTTCTGATTCAGACGTGGTATTGAATTTACATAAACTTTTTTTTCTATTATCATTCAAATGCATGTTTATATGTTTTCCGACTTCACGATCGTTTCCATCCCTACTTATGTATAAAGGACTACATAACAATTTATGGCATTTTTATTCTAAAATTGTATACAATAAAATGTGATCATAATAATTTCCAGTAATTGAAAAACCATTGGATTCTAACCTTTCTTCAACAGATGACCCATATGACGAGATTTGACGAGATTTTTATTGCCGCCATGTTTAGTGAATTGCTGCACATCAAAGATTACTGGAACTTTTGTTGCAGTCATAAATGTTTTAACTAGCGCATGAAATCTAAAACAAACAGTATAAAATTATATTGGTCTACGAAGAATTGGATTTTGAGGATTTGAAAAGTTTGTTTTTTCTTGTCGATCAAGGAAGCCTTGCTCTTACAAAAGACTAAGCTTTCTCGAGAGTGCCGACACTGCTGAACCTCATAATCTAAAGAAATAGGGTTCAATTCCCTTGAGACTAAACAAATTACAGGACCCGTTTTCTCCGTAACAAGCTTTTACTTTTACAAGGACAAAAAAAACCCAAAAAACAAAAAACAAACAAACAAACAAACAAAAAACACCCCCCCCC
>MJUU01071868.1:95785-106061 GCA_002080025.1 Modiolus philippinarum
AAAAAAAAAAAAAAACAAAAAAACAAAAAAAAAACGCCACTTAAGCTTCTTATACAACAACTATATATATAAATTCTCCGAAAGCATCTAACTTTTGTAGGACTAAACTTCTCCGAAAATGACCGAGTTTTACTAAATCCAATTTCTACTTAACTATTTTTCGCAGGTCCCAATTGCTCCGAAACCGGACTGACCCCCACAGAACACCTAAGATATAATAAGAAAAAGGTATTGTAACAGCAACAACAACAACTCTTATTTGTCAATCATGACGTCCCAAAGGAGCAGAATAATTACAATTCTAACTGGATACATTTGATTATGTTTGATTTCATTGATTGCCGATGAAACGAGCAAATTAGTCATAATAAGGATTTATAAGACTTGAATTGATGCCCAAATTTTCGTTTTGCAATTTTATCCTCATAATATTCCGGAAAGGGTTTACTTTAATTAAAGAAAAAACAGATTTACAGTATTCTTGTCCTTTTACGTTGGTCCTTTTTACCTGCAAGGTGATATTTCACTCTGTTGTCATGTTTACAGAAGAAAAAGAATCAGAAAAATGAGGGGTTTGTAAAGAAAACGGTTGAAATATTTTATTTGCTATGACACAAAAATAACCTGACCCAACCCTTTGCAATTCTAACAACTTGTGATGAAACATCTGTGGCCTGTCTTCACGCATGTAAAAACATATTTTTTGGACAGGATTTTGTCTTAAATTGATGAGCAAGATAATTATTCTTATATAATAACTTTCATTAATTTATATGTCAAATTAAACGCGTTTTTGTTTTGAAAAAAATAGGTCACCACGTTCCATTTTGTGTGGTCCGATTCTTTACATGTTGTGTCAAAACAAGACAGACAAGTGATAAAAGCAGGAAAAAGCAGAGGCAACTGCTTATATTACTTAACTATTTTATCGAAACCCCCTTGAGAGCAAAATAATCGGTATATATGGATAAAGCAAGGCCATATCTAATGTTAATTGGATTGTATTTTTAATAATTGCATTGAAACTAAAGCTGTCTGTATTATATTTTCTCTGGTAAATCCCCCTCTTTCTCTAATTAAATTGCACGTTCGATGCATAATATACTGACTGCAAATATAAATGCAATCTGTTGATAAAATATCGCATTACATTTCAATAAAACCCCCGTCTTTTAATTCGAAAATCATGTGATAGCAATATTTTAACCAATGGATACGGAGTGCATTCTTTGTCGTTATTAACCAAAAACACCAACATTGCAGTTACTTTTAATGCTGCAGATCGTCGATTTGTATCTCTTTACAACATTCAATTAAATAAAACAAAAACTCAAGGACCAACGATCAAAATGATCGAAAGAGCTGACAGTGAACAAATAACCAAAAATGGCAAAAAAGAACACCAAAATTACGATAGGGATGCTCCTTAGTTGTAAAATATTCTAAACTTTTCCAGATGATCAGCTTTTGGGTCAGTAGAATTAATGACTAAAAGATGAGATCGATACCCGGATATGTCAACTCCAATAGTAGGATTTACCTGTAGATGGAGTTTTTTTGGAACGAAAGAAGACGAAAATGAATTTTGTAAAACGAATTTAAGATTAAAATTTATTGTCTCTCAACAATGTCAACAATAGCGCACATCAGGCAATACTAACATACACATATTATGAACTAAGCAACCCTCAAGCCCCTATCTATCTGGCACAGAGATCGTAACTTTTGTGATGTTGACACTGTGCCTATAAAACTACCTATCTCGTCATCTGTATGCATTGATCTAATTATTGGATTTTATGACCCATGGAATTGGAAGCATAGTTTCAATACCTCTAGAGACTACATCTCCTGGTTTAGAAAAGTCGTGTTCAAGGCCAGATATTGGAATATCAGCATTCCCTGTATTTCGTATCACACTATCGGCCAAGTGCGAATCGATGATATCATTATTATAGTCTAAACAATAGATGCGACCCCGATAAAGAAGTTATTACTGTAATAAAATCAATAATGTTTACTACAGTAATAATGATTTTTTCAACCGCATATATTGCTTGACTATAATAATGATCTCGTCGATTCGCACTTGGCCGATAGTGGTATCAGTTAAAAGTAAGAATTGCAGGACATTAAGCCGAGTTCAATCAGTTCAGGTAACGTAAAGAGTCGTAAATAATAAAATACCGAAGTTACTGTGAATTTAGTCTCTGCATATGGCCAATTCGACAAATCCTTTTTAGTGCAGATAATATCAAAGCATTTGGAAATCCATAAACCGAAATGTGTGTAAAAGCTGATAGAGAGGATCTAAACAGAAAAGCCAAAACAAAAAACACCTAAAAATAGAGTTATGCAAGAGGTAAATACTCCATGCTTAGTTTTAAACATTGGATTTTGCAAGTTTCCAAATGAAATCTTTTTTCGGGTCAGCACCACAGTACTGGCTACTGGATTATAACATGAATAACAGGAAGCCGTGCACGAGAGACACTAAGTCTTCATAAATTTCGTAATTTTACCTTCCATTCTTACATTCCTTATCGTATAATTAAAAACAGCAAAAGTGTTATGCATTTGATCATTAAACATTTTCAACTGTCTCCAATAATAAGTGCAAATTACGTTTTATCGTAAAAACTTGCATATTCTTCAATGTTACAAATTCTCCTTTCGCAAAGCACATGTCAATCTTCAGAAAAATTCTTCACAAAAAGTTTTTTTTAAAGAGAACCAAGACTTTCTGACATCTATTATTTTCACCACTAACGAAATTCGGTTTGATTGTTTGCAAGAATGACAAACTAGAGTTAACTGACCCAATTGTAGGTCATTGTCATAAAAGAATTTATAGAAGCGTGATTTTAAGTAATCTTGAAAAGTGTCGCCACGTCTTTTAATAGTTTATGGTTCTGTACTGACTATTTCCTTGCAACAGCAATGTNCATTTGTCCTTCGTATTATGTTTTTTCTATTTAGCAATTGGACAGAAAACAACGGTAGATGAATATTGATAGAACAGGAGACACAGTAATTGCATATAACAAAATACCGAAGTTACTGTTAATTTATTTAAAATCGAAATCCACAGAGAAATTGCCAGAAAACATGTAAGAATAGAGACACAAGACATGATACTCACAACAAAACTCTTAAAAACCAAAAAACGACACCAGGTTCATATATATAATATAATATTAAAATTGGAGTAAAACAAGGGGATAATCTTAGTCCAAATCTTTTTAATATATTCATTAATGAGTTGCCAAAGTATCTCAAACAATCAGAATCAGATACTGATATAATGCTAAATGGAAAGCCTCTTAATTGTTTATTATATGCTGATGACATTATTAGTTTTTCTAGGTCACCAGAAGGACTTCAGAAGAAACTTGGTATTTTAAATAATTACTGTAATGATTGGTTTTAACTGTTAACACTAATAAAACAAAGATTTTGATTTTTAACAAGGCAGGCAGACTAATCCAGCATACTTTTAGAATAAATGATGCTGAACTTGAGTGTGTCAGTAAATACAAATGTTTGGGCATAACATTTTGTTCGTCAGGTTCGTTTGCCACTGCTCAAGAAGAACTCTACAAAAAGGCTCTTAAAGCTTATTTCAAGTTTTCAAAAGATTTATTATCCTTTAATCCTTTGGTTAAAACTAGTATGCATGTTTTTGACCATACGATCAAGCCAATAATGTTATATGGCTGTGAAATATGGGGCATGTTTAATCCATTCACATCTAAATTCAGAAATGGAACACTTGGCCTTGATAAAATATATGATAAATGTCCTGCTGAGAAACTACATTTAAAATTTTGCAAGTACATACTTGGAATACATTCAAAGACGACTAATATTGCAGTATTATCAGAATTAGGACGCTTTCCTATATATTTTACTATTGTGAAGTCAATGGTCAAATATTATTATAGAGTGGAAAAGGTGTGCTCCTTTTTCCATTGTTAAATGATGCTTGTATAGAATCTAAAATATTAGCAGATTCAAACAAATGTTCATGGTGTGCTTCCTTGAATTATGTCCTAAATATATTAAAATCTACAAAATCAAACAGTTCCTTGAGCAATAAACATTTAGGCCCTAAAGATATTGTTGATTTTTTTTTGTATTAGAATGGAATAAAAACCTCATGAAAAATGCAGATGGCAAATTAAGCAGCGATATTTTGTGCGAAAATAAATTGAGATGTGAGGGGTATTTGTCTATAATAAACAATTTTGAATTAAGAATATGGCTAACACGTTTACGCCTATCAGCACACTCTCTAAAGATTGAGAAAGGTAGACATCAGGGTATCCCAAGACACAATAGGACATGCTCCAGGTGCTCCAGTAACGAAGCCGAGGATGAAATACATTTCCTCTTCCATTGTGATGCACTTAATGACAAAAGACATAAATTACTATCTTCTATAGGGGAGAACTGCACTAATTTTAAGAATTTAGATTCAAAAAACAAATTTATATGGTTAATGAATGTTGAAAACAGAAATTTTAACTGAATTGTGCATATTCATTAAAAGTAATGAAAAATTCATGATTTAAATGTTTAATTTATTTCGTTAAATGCAAATCTTTTTTCCCCTCATATATATATATATTTGGAGCAATGGACATGTTCTACTGGAGGTGGCACTTTTTCTGGTTAACATAAACCTAAGTCATTGCCAATGAAATAAAGTTCATACAAATATATGAGAATTCCATATTGTGAAAAATTTATTTAAATTTCAAGACATCGCACCCATATTTTTGCATCTGACCATTTTGATGGAAAAGTATTTCCATCTCTTTAATTTCGATAAATTAATCATTTTAATCTTAATCGAATTTGATTCAAACCATATGCACCCATTGTATGTGCTAGGAAAATGACATACATAATATTGAGTTATCCAAGAAGCACCGGCCCTTGGTGACTCTTGCATCTAATCAACTGCCCTGTACAGCACTTGTTTTTTTGCACTAGTCACGGGGTGGATTCCTCTTATTTTAGATTGTCATTTCCGTGTTAAATTTAATTTGTCGCCAATGCAAGGTGAAAGCAGATTAACTGGTTTACATAGTGATAATAGATTCCTATATGCATCGGCCCTTGGTGACTCTTGCATCTAATCAACTACTACAAACAGTACTTGATTTCTTGCACTAGTCACGAGGTGGATTGTTTCACTATGTCACATCTCTATCATCCTCTTTTTATTTTATTTATTATATGTATGCATCGATCTATATTTTCACTTGGAATCTCTAGACTTTGTGCCATCTCTAGTACATAATCGGCAACATTCACTTGTGATAAACCAGAGACACTTAGTAACATGTGTTTAATCGTCTCTGGATACATACTGTTTATTGTTTATGACTGTTTTTTTTTTCTATATATGATGTAATATAATGTAATCTTTGTAATGACTTTGCCCTGCATGGGCCCTTGATTGGAATATTATTATTATTATTATATATACCAAACTGCATCGTATTCTTACAGTGGGTTGTTCATGTTATATATACAATGCCTTTATTTTAGAAAAAAAGCATGGCCAAATGTTTTTTGTTGGAGATTTACAAAAGGGTGGCCATTATTTTTGTTAAAATTTTACCCAGAGCGTAGCGAGGGGTAAAATAAACGAAAATAATGGACACTCATATGTAAATCGACAGCTTTTTAATTAGAATCACTGACGTTTTTGTGCACAAAAATATTATGACGTCGTCTTTTCAAAGTAAAAATGTTGTGACGTCGCTCATTATCATGTGTATTGGATATTTTCATATGTTTCCATTGTTGTTATATCAGAATTCGATATGACCTTAAAACAATATTGCCATCCCGGGATTGCCATACAGTGTAACAAGATTCATTGTCTATTTCAATTTACAACCACTATAGACTGATTATTTTGCAAGTGCTTGCACACAATGCAAAAATAAAAATACAACTTCTGTTACAAAAGGAACAAGTTTGAAAACATATCGTAAGGCAGGTGTTTGTTGGCATTTCTGTTTTTGTTTTGCAGATGTTCGCATTATAGTTTTATCAGTTAATGACCTCTGAAATCAAGACATTTACGAACAATATTAACCAATCAATTGAACCCTTATCATTCCACTCTTCGAAGGCATGACCAATCAAACGATACACAATCATTTTCTGCCGATTTGATGGAGTAGATACCATGGTTATGCGATATTAATAGTGGACTAAACAAAATATCTGTTTCGGTTTTTGAAAAAAAAGTTATTTTTTATTTCTTAATTCAAAGAGAACATTAAAAAGATTCGATATCTAATCGGATTCAGTTCCCAATTTGAAGATTTGATGTCGAATGCTATGCTCTATCTGTGCGGTTCTATGTGGCTGTTTAAGTTCAATATTTTATTATTTGTAACAAAGAGTAAACAAAAACATCACTACAACTTTAATTTTTTTCAATAATATGAAAACATATCCAATCAGTCAACTAGAAAAGGACATGAAATTGATGTAGATAATAAATTAATGTCATTTAAGTTGTTAATATTTGTATCAAACATCTGATTGCATTCTAACATTTTATGTACAAAACAACAACAACACAACAACAACAATAATAATAATAATAACAACAACAATAATAATAACAACAATAATAATAATAATAATAATAATAATAATAAATAAATAAAATATGTTTTTATTTAAATAGTTGACAATAACGAAACATATTTGTATGACACACAACTTTTTCATTCCTTATTGAAAACTAATCATATTTTCTAGATAAGGGAATAAACGCTATCCCTTATGATCTATGTTTCATCTTGAGGCCCTAGGGGCCAATGACAAATAGAAGACGTTCTGCTTTGTCGGTAGTGCTTTCTCCCCACGTCGCCGGTGGTCCGGGATTTAGCCTTTATCAAATTATAAAATCATTGAATCACTTTTTAGCGGAAATTTTCAATCGATACACACGTCGATCATACAGATTGCAAAAAAATCAAATTAAAAAGAGAAAGTTATCATAAAAAAAGAGGAATAGTGAAAGTTTATTAAAGAGGCAGTTAAAAAATTAAGTCTTTCCTGAATGGTATATATTTGCGCTGAGGAGAGTGGACTCGGCAACTGCATGATTTTTCATTTTGTAATCTTCGTTTTGTTTTATTTTGGTTTTGTTATTGTTTATGTATGCCTTCAACCCTAATGAATGTGCATTCTTAAATAAATAACTATATTATTGGACTTGGAGCTCATGTGAGTCGAAGGAGGAAATGATAGCCAGGGACAGAAACGCATTCTCGACCAATAACTAAATACCGAAGTTACTGTGAATTTAAATTCTGCATATGCGCATTTCGACAACTTATGTATGATTCAGTGCAGATAAAATCTAAACATTTGGAAGACCATAAACTCAAAGATGTTTAAAAAATGATAGAGAACAAAAAACCAATATGGTCTGAATGAAAAGCCAAAATCTGCTAAGAACATAACTTTACATTAGGGAGATACTCATGGTTTTCAACAAATTTACAAAAAATTGATATTGTAAGGTTCCAAATAGAATCGGCGAAGTACTGACTACTGGGCTGTTGAATACCCTCTGGGACTAACAGTCCACCAGCAGTGGACCTAGTGGTAAAAAAATAACTAAATACCAAAGTTACTGTGAATTTAAATTCTGCATATGCGACAACTTATGTCTCTTCAGTGCAGATAAAATCTAAACATTTGAAAGACCATAAACTCAAAGATGTTTATAAACTGATAGAGAATAAATAACCAATATGATCTGAATGTAAAGCTAAAATCAGCTAAGGACAACAACTGAAAACAAATACCGACATTTTTCCAAAAGTAGTATCTCACTTTTTATTAATTCAAAGTGCGCCATGTGGCAACTGTTTTTTCGTAAAAGAAGAATTTTCTCTTAAATATATATATATAATAAAGTTCTGCATCATTCTGTCGAATACTTTGTGGGCCCCAATATGAAATGATAAGTTGGTCTGTGGGATGTATAAATCAAAACTACGAAATTCCCCACCTCAAGAAGAGAAGCAGTGTCAACTCGATTGCTTCATTTCGCTGCGACATCTTTGCCATGGATTCTGTGAAGCACACAGTGTAAACTAATCAATCAATGGTTGAATTGTAATGAAATCACATAAAATTCGTCAATTCAAGCACATAACACCATGTTTTTTTAATATCGATGACGATGCCATGTTCAATATTGTTTTAACAATACTCGCGTGATGACCATCAGTTGATCTATGTTCATAGGAAAAGGTTTAACATCAGTGCCATAGAGCTATAAAATTATCATGTCCATCTCCCATAGTGGACATATTGTACTGATTGACCTTGATAAGACTATTGTTTTCCCATCGTTAGTGATCCGATGTAGGTGTTTGTTGTCGTCTGCTACTCATCAGAGATCAAAGAAAAATGTCGTCTGCTTTGACAGATGTATTTTTTTGCAATAGTTTTGTCACTCAAGCATGGAAATCTGGTTTTCATAAACAATACCTTTTCACATGTAATTAATATTTCGTAAAATATTAATTAACTAGACCACATCATTTCTCATTGCACTTACTGAGTGCCCAAAGAACAGCAGCAGATTCTTGGAGAGCTGGTGCGATTTTAAAGACAGACTACCCATAAGGAGGTGGGCGAACCTCGATATACAAATACAGCCGAACTTTGATGACTCGAACATCCAAGGAACCGAAAAAACAGGTCGAGCTACAGGTGTGTTCGAGCTGCCTTGCTCGAACTATGTTTAGAATGAACAAAGGAACAGCAAATATCCCTAGTCTTTGGGCTATTGCAGTTCGAGCCATCGAAATTCAACTGTATTCTATTTATGTTTGCGTGTTTATATGGAGAGCTCTTTTACTTTTGGTATCAATGACCAATGTTCGGATCTCAATGAATTTCATCTCGTCATGTCGATCTCATAGACGGATCTAAAAACGGAAAAGGGATCGAGTCATGAATGTTATTCATTAAACAGATAAATTATTTACTTGAATTAAAATGGTGCCATTTACTCTAGGGATGGTTATTTAGTTAAAACATGAAATTCAGAATTAACTAATCGATAGGAAGTAAGTCAATTTATTAATCACGATTGAAAAAATTAGCATATTTTTTCTCTTAATGTTCCAAACCCTAAACAAGGATATGATTCACCCTGTTTTGTAATTTACAACAAAAAATCAATTTGCACCCATTTAAGGCGTTCGTTTATCTATATCTCATCTCGGAGTCTACTCAACTTCTTTTAATTACGTATTCCGTTGATTAAAGAAAATAAGTACCCACATTTTCCTACTTTACAATGATGTACGAGTGAGATTTGCTGAATACATGGTTCAACAAACAAGTGTGAAATAAAAACATTATATAGCCTACAGGTATACCATAAAGTCGACTTTTTGCTTATATTTTAAAAAGATGGTTACATCTTCATAGCGCAAAATTACTGGACTATTAAATTAGGCTTTTCTATAGATTTAAAGAGTTTATGAGTAATTGGTTAAGAAAGGACATAGACCTGCCCCTTTCTAAAGCAGGCGTTTTGGATTCATATGTATATTTGGAAGTGTGCAGAGATCCATTTGCTGAACTTTGCATTGAAATTTGGTAATGACACAGCCTCCACAGCTCTCTGAGAGCCCGGAGCCCAGTAAGTAGAGCCCAGAGACCTAGTTTTGGTGCCCAGAACCCCAAAGTAAAAAAAGGTTGGAATTCGGAGCCAATCGCCATCGTCCCATAGCCTTTCATAAAACTGAGTATATATTTTGTTCAAATATTGCTGGGTATACATGTTATCAAGTACAATAGCATAAACAATCTAAACTCCCATTTTGAGGTATTGCACTATTTGAGTTTCAACATCTTATGATTTCCCAAAGCAGTCCTAGATATAAAAGTAATATTTAAAGAAACCTGAAATGGCATTGTCATGGGTTCAAAAAGGACAGTTATCTTAATAGTATAAGGCGTTCAGGGCTCGTAATATTAATGCTTGGTAATGTTTTGCGATATAAAATGTCTGAACACAAATGACTTCAACATACAAATGTTGAAAATCGGTGTTCACTCATTATTTCGTTTATGTTAATTCCTACTGTTAATTCCTACTTGTTTGTTTTGTCTCATGGTTAGAAAATGGCAATAATCAATCAGTAACCTAACAGACCTTTAAAAACATATTCCTCACTGGCCGTGTGACAGATGCTGTATACAGAGCAGG
>MJUU01071868.1:106165-126218 GCA_002080025.1 Modiolus philippinarum
GTGTAATTTTGTGCTTTGTTCCTTCGGTATTCTACTGCCGTTGTATGTCATTAAAAGAAATTTCGAAAAATCGATTTACCAGTTCAAATAAAAGATTGAAAAACACATGATCTAAAGATAATTCTTTCGGTAGCTCCGAATTTTAATTTGGGAGTTCATTAAGGAGACTTCTGTTTCAGCGTCTTGATAAAAGTATAAAATTTCCACCATAATAATAACTATTGGACCAAGTTTCATGCAACTTTTTAGGAATGTCTGCCTATGAGGAGATATGCACGCATTTTCAACGCTTTCTCCTTAAAGGAAAACTAATTGTTTCTTCAAACATCTTTCACACAACCAACGAGCATCAAGGATATTTTTGAGAAAAGGTAGGTTACAATACGTTTCTCCTAATGGTCTTGTACATTTTGTATACGCCCGAAGTAAGTTTGTTATATCGACATCAAACTTGGTATCATTGTTTTGGTCAAAAAGTATAAAGTACATATATATATATTTTTTATATTAATGACGAAAGGATCTTCAAACGAAAATTTCCATTAAAGTGATTTCTATCGGAAAAAATTAATTCACAGTTTATCAAGATAAAAAGTCACAAATAGACCTAAAGACTCTTGTTATAATGTTGATGTTACTACTCCTCAATAAAGACCCTGAGATAAAGTAAACGCTTTATGTATACCGGAACTAAATCACTTTATTTTAATGTACCAACAAAAAGGTTAATTCAAAATAAAACTTTCTTGCAAGTGAAGACTAGACTGGACGAATTGTTTAGATCTATAGTTTTGTAATAGGTACTCACACGCAACACGAACAGAGCTACTGCTAATGCTTAAAATTGGTTTAAAAATCCAGAAAAACTGGGACGTAACTTACATTCTTTACGTAATAGGGGATATCGGCAAGATATTCTGCTTGCATCCGTTAAATTAGCTTTGAGACCTAGTGACCTGAAAATTTTGCACACATACTGGCCTATCTACTGAAATTTATAATGATTCTTGACTAAACCCTTAGGGAAGTTTTGAGTTTGATTTTTCTTCCGTAGTGCGACAGTGTTCTACCAGCAGTTTAGGCTCCTTGAGCTAGCCGGTAGTTTAGCGGCGAGCACCCCTTGACCCATCTTTCAAAATTACGTATTGTCTTTTTCTCTCCTTTCAAGGTTGTGATCATGGAGTTAGTAGTCTACCTGTATTGGGTTTTATTCGTATGTTTTATACTATAGGGAAACGGGACAGATAAAGGGGAGGTTTGGGTACCCATAAACCGGTTTAACCATACCGCTGGCTTTTGCTAGTGCCGGTACCAAGTCCGGCTGTCCCGAGTTCCTATCGTTGTCTACGTTTGTCTTTTGTCTTATACGTGTTTTTCTTGTGTAGTTCCCTTGCAGATTGTTGCATGTAATTATAATTTTCAGCCATTGTAGGTGTTTCCTGTTGTCCATTTTTTAAAACTTCTCTTGAAAACAAGCGCTGAATCTTTGAAGCTTCGAGTTGGTTGCAAAATTTTTCATTCTAGTAAAGTAGTTGCGATTTAGCATCAAAACATCTGGTATAAAAATGAATTCACCAATAGAATATGAGAAGTTAATTTTCCGTTTGTGCTGATACCCTAATTATCAAATTGACATTATGAGCAGAAAAAAATCTTTCAGATTTTATTACATGCAATTCAAAGCAAAAATAATTTTTTGTCGCTGAAAAAAATCACATCTTCCGTTTTAAAGGAAAAATTATATTCAATTTATATGCAACAAATAACAAAAATGTCGTGGCAGGTATTTTATCATCAAATATTTATTTTGGCGGATGCAAATTTCAAGATCTTTATCGTTGCTTTTCCGTAAATGATTCTGTCAATTTCTTTGTACCCCATTGTCAACGATTTGCCACCAACGGTGGATTGTAGACTGGTAGTCGTTTAAAAAGTCAATCGAGTTTAATATCTGAGAAAGTCGTTAACTATTGATATAGGGACAAATTAACATGGATTTCCGAAGTTTAAATATGCTACTACAATTGAAAGATAATAACATAAATCATATTTTTATCCTGATATACTTTCAAACTTTTACACTATATAATAAGCATTATCAGTTCTGTTTTGTACATAGTTGATGAATGGCTATCATAAGCAGTTATATACATATAGATAGTTAGAACATGTAAGCACCTCTTTCATGGAACATTTTCAAGAAGTTAAACTTAAATCATTTACAGTTTTATACTTATTAATTTTGGACATAAATATTAAATATCTATTTTTAAGATTATATATAATAGGGACGAAATAAGAAGTAAATATACTGTAAAAGGTCCATAAATATACATGTAATGTATAGTCGTTGGAATTTATATATGGAACATGTGAAAAAATTGCATTGTATCTAGATGTTGCTTTGATTATACTGACCGTTTGTACTTGGCAATGCTTTTATGTTAAAGAAGCTATCAAATTGAGGGCATATTTGATAGTTATTTTCTTCTTTATATGTTTAATATAACTTTTTCCCTTACACATTTACTGAAAAAAAACTCTTCTTGTTGAAAGGACAATTAGGAGTACTCGGATTTACTTCAGTTTGAGCATTGGGTTATTCACAGCTTTTTAATGAATGATAAATGCACAAGAGATGCGAAAAGGTCATTGTTGAAGGCTTGATGGTGACTTCAAGATGAAGAACAACAATAAAAGCGTTGTTCCATTTCTCATTCCCATTTTTGGACACTTTGTCTCGTGTGCATTTACTCCATATCCTTTCATTGGCTATACATAAGATACGAAAATAATTATCAACGTGAGGTTCTGTTTGAATTTGCATATCGACAATATTTTATATCTCAAGAGTAGCGATATGATCAAAATATTTGATAAACCAAGAACATGTGGACGTAAAAAGGTCGACTGGGAACAGAAATAATGAAGCGGCTTAAAAGCTCTGCCAAATCAGCTCAAGATAGATAAATATCCATGAGTTTTATACAACTTTCGACATAAATGTATTTATTCATTAAATTCGATATAAGGATTAACTTTCATTCAACTCGCTATTCTAAAATTGAGCATATGCGAATTCACTTTTCTTAAAAAAAAATGTGAATTCACTTTTCATAAAAAAAAGATGTGTTTTACTTCCGGTAACGCTTCAATGTAAACTTGGCCTTTCTTGTTTCGGACGTTGATGGGGAAACTCACATATTCACATTAAATCTTATATTTTTTAGAAGTAAAAAATGAAAGTAAAGTTATTGGTAAGATTAACGATCGCTTGCTTTGTTTTTATAGCTTTTCCTGTGGATGCCTCCAGTTTTTGAAAGGGTTCACACTACTTATGCTTTGGTTTTGGGCGTTCTTGTATAGGTTGTCTCAATTTATGATAAATATGAATTGGCGGTTTTTTGTTTGGATTTTTTATTTTAGAGTTTCCTCTTTCTCTCTCTTTGCTTCAGTGTTCGATTGCCGATATATTTCAAAAGGCAAATGTTATCTTTTATTTTCTGTTATCCGTGTGTTTTCAGAAGACATTGTGGAAATATAACTTTTGCATACAAAACCTGCATAGAAAACCTTGTATGTGACTATTTTTCCAGATTAAAGCTTACAAAGTAAATACGTGTATGTAATTATTCATTACATCAATACAAAATTACCACATTATTTTGTTGTGTGAAGTTTTATTCTTTTTTATTCAACTTCTTCATCTTAGAAAGACAATTCAGAAATTGCTCTATGCCAAAACGTTTCTTTTTTACTTCACTTTGGAAGAATTGTCTTTAGACTAACTATTTATGTTAACACAAAGCTTCTATCAAATTAATTTCTAAATATATTGTTCAGAATATTTCAAAAGACAAATAGAATCTTGATAATGCACAATTCAAGTGTTTTTTTTTAAATCCTTTATTCAATACTATGTAATATGTAAACCAGTTAATAAGTTTTTTTTATTCGCTTTAAGTTGTAGTTTCCTCATAAAAGGGTTGGTAAATCTACTTTTCAAAAGCAATGCATCTTTCGTATCCGTGTACATCATTTTATTGCCCCTTTTACCATGTTTACAGTTCACCAGTCCCAAACGTTACATCTCCTATGATTAGCACGCGCGTTCTTTAATTACCCAGGTGTAGTTTATCCACAGTTAGATCTAAGGATATTTTTATATTGTGATAAATTATCGGACCAATTGACCATTAAATATAACCAGGAGGTGTACATCATCTGTTTATAGTACAACCTTATTGACATAATAACTCGTTCTGTCAGATAAAATTGTTTCTTATGGAGTTTTAATTGATTTCAATAAGATTGAAAACTAAGAATTATATGCTTAATCTTGTTGATTTGTCAATGCAAGAGTGCAAGATGCATACAGAAAGTCATTGAAACTTGAACGTAAGAGAACACTTATTTTTAAATTAGACAGTTAATATATTACTAAAAGTATATGAAAATATATGAGAATAGAAAAAAAAGTAAAAGTAAACATTCACTATGTAGCTTAGACAAAGCACAAGACTGTCCAGTACTGTGAACGATGTCATCATTTAGTTATTTTTCCCAAAGAGTTTGATGTGCCATAAGTTGTCGAAATGGCATATGTAGAACACAAATTCACAGTAACTTCCCTATTTAACTATTTAATTTTGCTAAGTTAGCCATTCCTATGTGAACACAGTATCGCTAACACGCATATTGCTATACCAAATGTAGTCCTTTCCCTTTCTTTCATCTCAATTCTTTTATTTTATGCATAGTTGAGGGTGGGTAGGCGGGGTTCTGATCTCGGAATCCCGTGAAAATAACTTTCAAATCCCGAATTCCCAAGAAAATAAATGTTTAAATCCCGATTCCCGAAAAATGAAAATGCAAATCCTGCATCCCGTTAGGAGTTTATCCCGAATTCCCGCTGAATAAAATGGCTGCTCCCGGCGTCCCGAAAAAGGTCCTTCCGCCCCTCATAGTTTGTTCTTTACGTCATAGTTAATTTAAAATTCTAGATGTGATTTATTAATCATGTAGAAAAAAATAATGATATGTTTTCAAATTTTTAAAGCAGTACGAAAAGATAAGTTTTGTTACTTTGGTAAATTTTCTCAAAAGTTATGCAATATATTTTACATTACAATGCAGGTTACAAAAATCAATTTCAAAATTACAAACACCAAATACACAATGATATAATAAAAAAGTGACAATATGTATATTGCAAACAAAGCATAGCATATGCCATGCTTACATTTGAAGGTTTGTCGTGACTTTGAAAAATTAACGACGGATTTTTGGAGGAAAAAATATTTCAAGTTGTTGTCAATTCATAGTTACACTTTTAAACTAAGACAACTTCGATGATTTTTTTATAATTGCAGTTTTAAATAATTTTTAAAATCAGTTTATCTGGTGCTTGTCTAAGATACTTTTTTTCATTTTATTTCAATGAACATAAAAGTCTCATTTGCTTAAATCTGCACTATTGGGACAAATTTATTGCATTTTTTAGAATTTGCTTTTCAAACACTCTGTCTTGCTTATTTTAAGATCTAAGAGAAAACTATATTTCAAACAATGGTTTTATAAAGCTTCACTATTTAACAACTAATTACTGTTTGTGCTTATGTCTTTTCAGAAGAAGCAATTCAAAAGCAAAAAAAAAAAAAAAAAACTTAAGAATTTTACGAAAGGATATGGAGTAAATGAACATGAGACAATAACAAATATGTTAACTCCAGCTGCAATAATTTTAATGAGCTGTATGTATAATGCTTGCAATGGAAAGGTGTATGTACATTTGTTTTAGAAAGGATATGTAATAATTATACAGGAAGATGCGAATAATGTATATGTATACATACACTGTTGTTCCCTTAATTCACAAAAATCATATTGTATCGAATTTTCAAGCTTCAAAGCCACCATTTTGAAGGTCTCTTTCTTTTCTATCTTAAAAACATTTTTTTTTCGAAAATATGTGAAATTGTACTATTAAGATAGCATAAACTGAGAACAACTATCTTACAGACCAGTGAAATAGAAACCAGTTAACTTTAAAAGTGTCCCAACATATACTAAGTCTTAAACTGTATAGACAAGCATTGAATACTGAAGAATACTTGAGAACTGTCTCGTAATTCTCTAAATAAAGTTTTCTATGAACAATAATGCATTTTCAATGGAATAAGTTTATCGTTTTCTTTTCAAAGTATAAATAGTTAAAGAATTGGTTGGAAATTATTTTTGTTTATTTAATTTAAAAACTTGATTTAAATTGCAAACATAAACCCATCAGGGTTGTAGCAATACAAATTAAAACAAACACAGATTAAACAATAAATAAAGATATAAACACATCATTGGTCTCACTTCCTCAATTCTAATGACTGCTTTATAAAAGACACTTTACTGCTTTCACATCACCAGGTTTTGATGGGTTTAAAACAATTTTCGATTTTGATGATGATCAAATAGGTTTTTTTCTCAAATCTGTATTTAATTTACAAGTGAAAAAGAAATGGCATTCATCTTCGACAGTTTTACATAATTTACATAACCTCTGGTCTCTTGGAATTTCAGCATATCTTGCCTCTTTCAATTAATGGGTCATGTTCACTGACTCTATTTTATTCGAAATAATTTTTCTTTTTCTTTATTTGGATGGGATAAATAATAATTTAGATTTTTCTCGTTTATTAAATATTTGTACAAGATATTCATATTGTTTTCATCTAGGTTATCTATTGTTTCTTTTGATATGTTGTTGTTATTATATAAGGGTAAATGTTGCATCAATAGGAACCTCATTAAATTTTTTCCATGTGACTTTTAATGATGAGGAATAGTTAAGTAACTGTAAGACATCGGCGCAAAAATCTCAATTTGATAATAGATATGATACATTATTTCAGTCAGAAAAGTAAGAAAGTGATATTTTGAGTCCCACGAACAACAGAGACAAAAAAGGAAAAGAAAAGTTACGAAACATAGAGTCCTGGGAAGTGATAATCATAGCAACTGACTTGGAAGACCACGTATGAAAATTACATGCATATTATTTCGTGTTGAAAGTTTCTTTTCTACATGACTTGGTTTAAAGACAAAAATCTCTACGCCGAAAGGAATTAAAATGAATCAAAATAATTTAATAATTCATTTAAAAAATGGCTGTGTACGATAACAGTCTGAGTTTCTTTACAACTTGGATGCAATAAATTATTGCTTCATTAATATTTGGAATCTGAAAAAACTACTTCAATTTCATGCATTTTAGGTAAATAAATACGGAACTTGCTGTTTGATGGCCATTTAGACAGCTTGTGCCTCTTCATCGCATTTGGAAGACAAAATAAATAGAATAATTATGGAAAAATCATCAATAATTGTTAACATTATAGATGGTTTGCTTTTTGTCAAGTCTTTATATTTAACTCTGTTTTTCTAAAAATTCGTAAGTGCCTTTATTTTACCTGGTTTCAGGTACAAGCCACATGAAACCAAATGATGTACAATTGTACAAGCAGACCACTACATTATAAATACTCATTCACTATGACAAAATATAATAACATATGTATACTATATGATAATGAACTCGTATAAGACATGGGTGGTCCCAAGTCAACGTGTGACCCGAGAAAGCATTTTGTCTCCGACTAAATGATAATTCTTTGACATAAACTTTATTAGATAGTTCATAAATTAAAGATTTTTAAGTTAAGGTAGATAATTCATTGCTTGTTGTTACATGTTTGTTATTAGTATCCATTTATTTGTAAAAAATACAAGATGGTTTAAAGGTGAAGAAACATCATAATTCAACAATTGTACACGTAATATTTATGAATCATAGAAGGTCAGCTTGGACTGGAAATACAAAATCGAAAAAAAGATATAAAGACGATAAATTAGTACGAGATGTTAAAACAATTGGTTGTAATATTTATATTGAAACTTTTAGGTGGCCAAAAATATTAATTGTCATTTTTCACATGTCATTTCTCTCCTCATTTTTGCAGTGATGTATATCAGCTGTTTTCAGAAAAATCTTAAAGGGTTTGTCATTTAAAATTAAATAAACATAAACAAAAAAAAAGCAAAACACCTCAATTCCTTAAAATTGTAGAGAATCTATATCATATTGACAATTATTTTTCCTTCCTTACAGGTAGAACCACACAATTAAACATCTATTGAAAAGATGTTACAGAGAAAAGCAACAACCGTACCGGAATTTTATGCCAAAGACTAGCCTTGAGCTAGAGAAATACTAAAGTAGTCCAGGAAATGTCTGAAAACAAAAGTATCGAAAACAACAGACGTATGTATACAAATTAGAGTATACCAGTTTTAATTTATAAGAAGCTCTGGTGTTTGCTTTTTTTGACAACGACAGTAGAATACCGAAGGAAAAGGGGATTATCTAAGTCCAGAGACCAGGCTAGACCGAGAACACAGAAAAACAATGACCCTAGACAATTACAAAACGCAGAAATTAAAACGGACTTTTCGAAACCGAGGCAATCACCCACTGACATAATAATTAAATATTTGGTAATTTCGCAATTTAGTATTTTTTTTCAAATTTGAAATATTGGGAAATTTATGTCACCAACACGGCTAGATTTATTTTATTTATTTATCTATTAAAAGCTTCTTTTAATTGTTTTACATTTACATTGCAAACAGATCTTGGTGGATGTTTGTAGAAGGAATCGAGAAGTCTGTTTACTTTATGAATTGTTTTAAATATCTGCAGATATCAGCTGTTATAATTGTACTGTTTTCAGATTTATATTTTGGGTCTATGTTAATTATTATTATTATTGTTGTTGTTGTTATTATGAGTAGGTGATTAGTATTGGGCGACTTTAACAGTAATTCAGCAAACAACGAGAAGAAATCGAGTATTATTAACATTCAGGTATGAAATATAAAATCATAAGACATAACCTTAACCAAAGTCAACCAATTATTAAAACACTAACCAAAACCCACAAAATAAAAAAAAAAGCATTTGCTTTGACATTTTTAGACTTAAGCCTAAATTTGAAAGACACATGCAGGCTCCTTTCTTAATGTCTATATTCATAATTGAATTCATGGAAAATAGTATGCAGTTGTTATCGCATTACTAAGCAATTGTAAAAACATGTAATTACATTAACTATAAATAATATGGATAATAACTGCAAGACATGCATTCCACATGCATTCTGTCTTTTGTTTAATGATAAAATGTATTTTTAAATGTCACATTCAAATTATGTTTAGGCTATATGGCAATGCCACACAACATTGTAATAGATAAAATGAAGTAATACACATTTCGCATGTAAATGTTAGAACTGGGGTGTTTTTTTTAAATTGCAACCATTTTGAAAATAAGCATCATACCTATTTACTTTGAAGAATAATTAATCCTCGAATTCATATTTTGATATTAATATATTTGCAAAAGCAATTATAAAATAACGAATTATACTATTAACATAATTTACATCTGGATAGCAGCTATTTTGAATGATTGAAAGGAACATTACAGTTACAAGAAAATTTTAAATTGGCATTTTACATTTAGAAATGCAGTCATAAATTAGACTTATAAATTTTTATGTCAAAATTATACTAAATTAAGGGGATAAATATTAAAATGAACTCTAACATATCTACAAAAAATACAGATTTTATTTCTGTCGCGACGTAATTGTATGGAGAGGTAGTAAATAAATTACAACGTTACGAAAGTAGTGACATTATCACTAGAAATTCACATAAATAAAACAATTTTCTTCCTTATGTGTGATCAGCAGGGCGTTTTATTTTACACTCTAGTTTCCATATTATCATCTCCCATAAAAATCTTATTCAAGTGTATTAATGAAATATTTAAAGAAGTTTTCATAGTAGCCTGATTGACTTTTATCTCTAAATTTTGATTTGTTTATATTTTCTCAACACGTTTTTCGTTGGAAACAATCTGTATTGTCACCAGGGGTTCTTAATAGTAATTTATTTTATGACACTTTTCCTTCAAATTTATACTTTTATTAATTATTAAGGTGTTCGCCAATTTGATTAAAAATTATATATTTTTTGTTGTTTTTTTTTCTTATCCATTTCAGTTAAAAAAATAAGCGATTCATAATTAAAGTTGTCGTAGTATGGTTTTCATCTGATACTTTTATGGTGTGTTATCAAGTAAAAATCGAATTTTAAATTCATGAATATTTTTTAGCCTGGTGAAAAACAAGGTCATGTGAGAGATTTGTCAGTAAAGTAATAAACTGACAGTTCTATGAACTTTTGCACATTTATCTAAAGTTATTTATTTTCACAGAAGGACATCAAATACAAATGTGTAAAACAATTGCAGAGTTACTTCATTTTATATCAATCACGTCCATCAAAATAACAAAAGTCAAACAGTTTTATGATTGCATTTAATCATGTTCTGAATAGTTAAAACAATTACAATGTAAACACGATCATGACGTCATTTTTAATTCAATTATTTGTAGACAATATATAAGTTATAAGAAATACATTTTATTTTTACCTATAGGATTGTCATATTTTCCAATTTTGTGGTTTACCTTCATTATGACGTAGCTTATTAATACTATAGTTTGATTAATAGTCAAAATTAAAGGCGTATTAAATGTCAACTAAGGGCATAAAGAGCATTAAACTTTGCTTACCTCTTTGACAGAAGGTGGAGTACGCTGACATAGTACCGGCTTTATTGAGGTCTAAAGCATCGGGGCCCCTCCAAGAATTATCTAATACATTAAGTCGTTGATGACTGCTGCAATTGCACGATATGGCACAACTTCTTTGACAATCGTCCCTAGGGGTGTCATTTTCCCCACGAATATTTGTACTTTTATAAAGTAAATTTTCATATCCCGTCTTCATTAAGTTATTTTCCCGGGGGGACGTACCTTCTGAAGTCGTTGGTGTGCATATAGAGTTCAGTTTCCAGTCCGTGTTCGTGTGCTGTTTTGATGAGTCCGAAGGCAGAGAATACATAGAACCGGGTGTGAAGTACCCCGAATGGGGCCATGTACTGTACATGTGGGGATAGTTCCTATCACAATTAGCACTGTCAGCATACGAGGGTATATGCCACCCACGAAACGCATACGGATTCATAGCCGCCATCCAGAATTCAGATATGCCGATTTCCGCAGTCACAAACACTTATTTCTGTGTTAATAACCCTAACTAGAATACGACACACAAAACTATTTCATCAACGTAACTATAGAGTAACTCTTGAATATACGCTTTCATCAGTAGAGATGTTTATGGCGTTGACAAGTATTCTATCTTGTTATAAGTATCCAATTCTGTTCCTTTGACACACGGCTTATTAGAATATTACTATCCATCGATAGTTGCTATCTATTGATTGGTTAGCTGTAACCGTCAGGCGGTGATATAGAAATATAACCTTTTCTAAGGTCATCTGACAGTAATCGTCGTTACGGAACGGTGATCTCCTTCCTTCGCTCGCGCATAAAATTCTACACAAATAAAATATAGATAAAAGTTATAAACAAAGCAAACATCCATTTACAATTTCTTTGTTTTTTTCAACATAAATCAAGATTTTGACTGGTTTTAATATTTATCACAGAGACCACTTTTGGACCACCTACAATGGACAAAACACAAATGGTAAATTACAATTAGCGTTAGTTAAAAGAAACTTCTGTTATACTACAATTTTCGTTTTTCTTTTCTATAACAGAAATACTATTTTTATTTATATGGCTTGCTTTTTATTTACATCTTTTAAAGGTCAAAATCAGAAAAGTAATTTTATTCTGGGTATTTAAATGCAATAAATTTCGTTCAATAAAACTAAATAAATAAAAATAAATTCATTGTTAGATATCAAATTAGACGATCATTGAAATGTATCAAAATTAGATATAAAACAAAGTGTTGAAGAATCTTCGATTACTTTCTATTTTTTTTTTATTTTCCACTTATGTATAATTTTTTGAATATTTCTTTTTGATATCTTCGCTATAAATGCACATTTACCTCGAAATAAATGCAGGACTTTGTCTTTAATCTCAATAAAATATAATAACAAATTAGATTTTAACGAGTACAATAAGGTTTGACATTTACGATTAAAACATGGATATTTTTATTTGAAATTGATGATGCATTATTTATTTTGTCTAATTCAAAACCAATGAATTGGATGGTTCTTTATTGATTAAACAGTAATAAAACAATATATAAATAATAAAAAATGAAGAAAATACAGAATTTGCGTCACATTTTGATAAGAAATCTACAAATGTATATACCAATTTTAAAATTTATCAAAATTCACTACACATATTTTCATTATTTGATTACAGTTTTTTTTCTTTTTTGCAACACTAAAACAGCAAAATGAATTGAACTTATTATTTAATGAAAACTTTTTGTGGTTAAGCGCATGTAGCGAAACATATAATTTGTATTGTTGTATTGTGTACATTGTCGTTTTTACTTTTTAAGGTCAAAGAATTAAAGACAAATTTATTCTTTCCGTCCTGTGCAAAATACAATTATTTCTGCCTTTTAAACAGAGACATATAGATGTCTCTGTTTTAAACAATAAGAAAAACATGCATTATTTTGATATTTAGTATGAAATGTTATTTCTTAGGAAGAAGAAGAACTTTTATTGTCAAAAATAGGCCCGTGAGGGCACTATACAAAACACATACACTGTACAATACTATTATTTGCCCTAATACATAGGTTATAAATATATAATTTTACAAAACATATTTCTAATTTATGTTTAGGAATTAAATACATGAATTAATAAAGATATAAATACTTTTGAATATTCATTAATGATAAGTAAAAAACCACCATAGACATCTTACACACATTCATATACTAAGGAAAAACAATTTGCCGGGAGGAGTATCTGGTCAACTTATCTGTAAGTATAGACGATCACTATACTACAAAGATAAAATCGTATAAAATAAGCCATGAAATCATACGCGTTACAAAATTTCAAAATCTGATTGTGTTAAATCAATTAAATAAAAACAAAATTAAGTAGAATGCATTTTTCAATATACAATATTTTAAGTTTTATAGGGTAAATGCTTTTAATTTTAAATTTGAAAATAAATAATATTCTAACGTAAAAAGAGACTTGGACACCTTTTATGCGTCAAATAAGTACTTGAATGAGCTTATTTTCACAGGATTTAAAATTTGCTAATTGAACATGAAATTCATTCGATAGTGGTTTTGTTTTGCTTAATGTGTTTTGCTGTCATAAAGGTAGCTTTTAAGATCTTAAATTCTTCCTCTAAGATTTATTTTCTCGGTTTTATCATATTAGTGAAAATAGCGAAAATGAACCCCTCGAGAAAACTGGCCAATTGACAGTACTTTATTTTTTTTTTTTTGCTATTTATGTGTAGATATAATGGTATAAAATACATATACATGTTTTAAAATAGTTAGTTATTAGTTAGTTAGTTAGTTAGTTAGTTATTTATAAATTATAAAATAAAAACGAAACTATATACATTCATTCGCCTCTATTTATGATGAATACTATAGGCAAACGAATACCGAAGCAAGAATTAAGGGGGAATAAAAGATAAAAATACAGACAATATAGGGCAACAAGACAATCAAGGTAGGAAGGAACAGAAATAATCAAGAATGTCGCAAAAAGAAACAAAATAGCGGTGTGATGACATTATATATTGAATAGAAAAAAAAATAAAATCTAAAAATATAGGTAATTTGACAGTATTTGTATTTTTTTGTGTTGAGATTTACAAAAACTTCAGAAAAAAGCACGGTCCATTAGAACATTCAAACAGTTTGGCATATGTAAATTTTATAGATTATAGAACAAAATGTTTGACAAATGGATTCTAGTATGACATTTGTTAAAATAGAGTTTGTCAAAATTACTTGCATGATTTTTCATTCGATAATTTTAATTTGGTTCTTTATTTTTGAATTACATACAGCAAAAAGGAAGAAATCTCCTAAACTGACCATTAGACTGATGTATATCTTCTATTCGTTATTATTAACAAAAACTGAAATTTGCACATTTGCAAAAACGGCAAAATATCTTAAAAGCAAAAATCTAAATAATTGATTCAAACATAGGAATTTGCAAAAGCTATGTAATAATTCAAAAACAAACTGAAAGGCAAAAAGTAAGCACGTCGTGTTATAAAAAGTACTAAATAGCAAAGGTAATCTTAAGGTTTCTGCAGATGGCCATTTCTATTTTTTCAGTGCAGATCGAATTGAACCATAGTGGGATACAGTTAAGCTTATAAGCAACAAATTTCATGTTTATATGTGACCTGTTCAGAAATTAACAAAATAAAACATTCTATTTGCTCTGAAGCTTTTACTTTTTAAAGTACGTCTGCAGTTAACATTTAGAATCATTTATTAATTTATTCGCAGCAGAAAAAAATCATATAATGTACAAAAATTTGCCTGAATAGGATATTGTACACGAAAGAGGGAAAAAGAACGAATATAATTTTTCGTTAGCATAAGAAATATCAAATGACTGATAGTAAGTCTACCAAACTAAACATCTTTCATCAAATATATAGTACATGTAACTAAAAATATTTAAATATAGATAACAATACCTTTTGTGAAATGAAATCGCGAGAAATGTCCTCCTCACCCAAGCAAAGTTCTTATAAAAATAAAAGTAATGTTTTATTCCACCACAGGAATACATTTGTGCATTTTAACATGATTCTTGTCCATAACTGTCTCCCATTAAAAACACTACACTACACAATGAATGTCATTTGTTATACATCTATAAAATATAATAAATTCTTTGTTGTTTTTGTAATTATTATACTTTTTATCTGTGGTAAAATAAAAACGAAATACATGTATATGTTTTATGAAAAAAAGTTATTGTACAATAACGATAAAATTGTAAATACAACAATAAAAAAGATGAGCTTAAAATAACTGCAAAATAGTATCAATACATTATTGTATAGACTGGAGCTGTGAAATGGAATGAGCACTAATATGAAGGAAAATGTAAAGAAAATATGTTAGATACATACAACCTCTTCAGTTATGGTAAAACATGGCAAAATATTTGTTTCATGGAGGATCATATGGACAACCCCCTCCCTAAAATACCAAAATATCTATTTATATACTAACACAACATTTATTTGAAACAAGGGACGTAAATTCACAATGCCAGTGTTTTATTTTAGATCCTGTCGCGTTCATCACAATCCTTTGCTTTTTTGAACACAATTCAAATTCATTTTATTATGACGTATTACAACATTTTCATGCAGTCTTGACGTTTGAATGTCGCTTGCAAATCTTCAATGCTCATTTCGACAATCTAGGTTTAGATTAGTTAGGTTCAAACGTGACCTCCCTTCATACACTTTAAACCCAAGCATCCCCCGCTCATGTGTATTTTTTGTTTATTTTAAGGATGTAGACCTAGGTTAAGGGACATAACTCTTAAAAATCCTATGTATGTTTGTTCTAATCAGTCTTTATTAATATGTTCTAAGCTTCTAAGTGACATAGATGATTTTAATTCTTTTTCACATAAATGCTTAAAAATCATCGATGAATCAGACTGATGAAAACGCCTTACTGATTTAAAGAGTATTCTACCTTTGCCTAGGTCTACTACCTTAAAGACTATTTTTTTGTTTATTTTAAAGACCATTATTTGAGGCAATATTTTGGCCTTCTTTTTAAATCCTATTGGTAATTTGTTCTCTCTCAAACTTTGCACATATTTCGTTTTATTGATTATTCGAGTTTATGGTCTTCTAGATTTGATAAGCACTGAGGAGACATAAGTTGTCGAAATGGCTATAATCAGAAACTAAAATTACAGTTACTTCGGTATTTTGTGATTTAATATAACTAGGCCGATGCCTCTGCAGGTGGACTGTTAGTCTCAGAGGGTATTCAACAACCAAGTAGCAAGTACTTTGGTGCTACCCCGAAAACCTATTTTACTTAGAAGCTTACAATATCTTAACCGTAGAAAATTTTGTTTAAAAATAAGGAGTATCTCCCTTTTGCATAGCACTCTCCTTAGCTGATTTTTGCTTTTCTATTTAGATCCTCTCGGTAATTTGTTCTCTGTCAGCTTTTACAAATTCAAATTCAAATTCAAATTTTTATTATCTTTAAACTATATATAGTTCGTGATAAACAAAACAAACATTAAATGACAGAAGAAAAAACAATTGCTATGACGTTTAAACGTAATTTATTAATTATCATACAGATATGTACAAGTAAATAATCATTAAGGGTCCCCTGTCCTCAGTTCTAATGACTTTTTCAAGAAGGAACCTAATTTATTTACTTGAGTTGGTGTTGATGGATTTAAAATAAATTTAAATTTGTCTTCATCTGATAGTTGCATAAAATTTATATTTTGCGAACATTTAAACTGGAAATATGACATTCTGAGACAATTATTGGTCACACAATGTAATAGGAAGTGTTGTTCATCTTTTGTGGCACAGCCTTTCATTTCTAGGTATTTTCAAATGCCTCCCCTTTTCTATGAGTAAAGTATGATCACTTATTCTGAGTTTAGTTATGAGTTTTCTGAATACAAAGTTATTTATATTTAAATATTCTTCAGAAGAAAATCTATTTTTTAGAGATTTATACATACTTCGGTTTATGGATTTCCAAATGTTTTGACTGCATGATATGCATTGTGGAGAACATAAGTTGTTGAAACGGCCATATATTAAGACACTATATTGACAGTAACTGTATTTTGTTAATTAGGCAACTTTTCTGATCTTTCACGTGATACATACATGTAATACAGTACATGCACGTGATACAGTACATGCACACTCCTATCTGTACAAAATACAAAAGATACCGAAATTGCATAAAAAACAGTAACTTTAGTAATGCTGTAAACACGTTTCAAGGAGTAACCTCTCATCAGCATTATTAAATAAAAAAATAATAAATAGAATAAAATAAATGACGAATAATATGAAACCTTCTGAATGTCGTTATAAAGATGAAAGACTGTTTTGAAATTTTAAAATTACCGAAATAACTTCCATATTTCCATTACCAATGGAAGGGGGATATAAATATGCTGCTACTGTAGTATGTACTCAATACATGGGGGTCATAACAAAATTACCGAACAGAGTGGTCAAGAGCCGAAGTCCATAAGACAAAAAAAAACAAATTAGGTGGAAACTAACGGCAAAATTGTCGGCCACAATGGTAGTGACTTGGTACAGGCATTTCAAAAGAATTTTTTTTAAAAGTCTTTGTCGAAACACTTGAAAAAACATAAGCAGTGTCTCAAAACATTATTTTTGAATACTGCTGCAATTGTCAATACGGAACTTTTATGGTCGTCACAGTGATCTGACAGATCGTTGCTATTTTGCTATTTTACTATCAAGTTCTGGAATTTTCATTTTCATTAGCGGCGAGAAAAAAGGGTGCTAAAATTTTAAAGGCAGGTCTTGGCGTTATTCTTTTTTTTTCAGATTTTTTCACATAATTTGGTTTATAATTTTTTGGACAATATGATGGGATCTGCCTGAAAAGGCAATAGTTATTGAAACGGCCGTCTTCAGAATTTAAATTTATATACTACTCAACAAAAGAAACGATACACAGTTCATTTTGTAATTTATTTTTGTATTTCGCAACTTGTATTATTGTATTCAACGCCAAAACGCATTCGATTATTCCATTTTTAAATCAATTCCGAAACGGATACGATAAAAATCTGGAATGGTAGTTTTTCGCCCGATGATCGAGTTTGCTGTTTACTGATGGATGATTTAAAATGTTTGATGTCAATAATTGGGACACTTCATCATGTTAAAAATCTGCCATCCTAAGAAGTTGAAAACAATGTCTCATTTCGATGCCTTAATTGTTCAATCCAAAATCAACGTTGACAGTAACTTAGCGCGGTCACGCCTTCGATCTTGATTGTTGCCCTCAAAATTCATTGCTATGTGAAAAGAAGAACAAACTAAAGACTATTGATAAATCTAAAGCAAACATGCTCATCAATTGATAAATCACGTGACAGCAGCCCCCGTTAGACGTCGTAACGTCAAGACCGCATTACACGTGTTTATCGCTTATGAGAACGGTAGTTGAAAATGGAAAATAGGCCTGAGGAAATCATGGTCGACATAGCAATAGAAAGTTGAAGTCAGCCGATCGAAAATGTGATTCTTTGGTAAAACGAAAATCTGGATATACTCACTATTTACGACTGCAAACAGAAATTCTGGATTATGACCTTGACCGTGACCGGAGATGTCCAGAAATTGTAAGAGACGTTTTTGGGCATAGTGTTAATTCCTACGTGCAGAAAATACATTTTGTGTAAGAGTTATGTTTTCTGCTAAAAAGTATCGTTCCTTTTGTTGAGTAGTATACTTTTGTATAATGCTATTCTCTTCTATTTTTTGTTTTATCTTCCATTTTTATTGCATCTACGTTGATAATTTTTTTTTAATTTTTCCTTCTGCCATTTCGCTTCGGCGGGCGTACTTACACTACGTATTTGTTTCTGAGTGTATTCCTTTGTTTATTATTTATTCATAATTCTGGAAGTACATTGAAATAAAGAGGTATCAGGCATGCATTGTTGTATGTTTATGTATCAATGTTTTGCCAAAAAATATTTAGCAACAATAATTCAACAAAGGAGTATCTCCCGCTTTCATAGCTCTGTCATTGGTAATTTATTCTTTATCAGTTTTTACACATATTTCGATTATAGATTCCCAAATGTTTTTACAGATACATAAGTTGGAATGGTCATATGCAGAAGCTAAATTCACATTAACTTCGGCATTTTTTTATTCAAGATATTATTTACTGTGATGCTCATGAGAAGACGTACATCCTGGCAGCATATTTTGGACTATTTATTATTAAAAGAAACAATACCATGCATTTATAAATTTATTTGTCATCAAATGATCTGAAAATAGGTTCATTAGATAGACAATAAACAAGTACAATCAGGTCAAATACAATTTAGTTATTCTGATTAATCATATTTTGAATTGTAATTACCACGCAGAAGTTTTAGATCAAAATTGTGAGAATTAGACCCTGTTTACACTTGGAGATTTAGATCGATCTAAAGGGAGATCGATTCAAATTACCATTAGATCGATCTTAAGCAAGTGTAAACAGTTTAGATCGATTCGGTATCGATCTAAAGTAGTCCACATCGCTAGGTGGTTTAATTTGATTGATATAAACTGAAACGATCTGGCATTTTAGGTAAAGGATATAGACTTTTCCAAAAGGGTTTCTCTTGATTTTTCATTGCTTTATAGTTACCACATCCTTGGATTTGAAAAAAAACCCGTAGTCCTTTGCAGGTAAATTTATAACAAATTACCGAAGTTACCGTGAATTTAGGATCTGCATATACGCATTTCGACAACTTATGTCTGTTCAGTGCAGATCAAATCAAACCATTTGGAAATCCATTAACCGAAAACGTGTAAAAGCTGATAGAGAACAAATAAGCAAAAGGATCCAAATAGAAAAGCCAAAATTAAGCTAAGGCCAGAGCTAAAATTAGGGGCTGATTTATTTGTTTACCTATATATTTTCATATTTTTTATGATGTCCATGACCCTTAATTATAAGTTTTACTTACTCGTCTCTCCATGTCTTGAACTTGATGCAATCATATTCGGAAGGTAAATACTCTCATATTATACTGTCCCTCTATAGTCTTAGATAATATTGGTTATCTGTGTAACAAAAGACAGAGTTCGCTTGTAAACAAGCCCAATAATTTGCGGATTTTCAAATTTCACTTCAATATTATGAAAAGTCTCAATGCTTTAAATACGAAAAGTAATTGGATATAATTATATGACAAGCGTGATGATTTTAATTTTCCAATTGTGAACTTTCCCTTTCTTAGCAGCAATATACCTACCTCTTCAGCCTATGGAGTGTACATTTCACAGTTGATTCGTTACTG
>MJUU01071868.1:126580-168305 GCA_002080025.1 Modiolus philippinarum
TTTTTGTGTCTGACGTCATTGTTTTCTGTGTTCTCGTTTCGGCCGTGTCTTTGGACTTCGATTTTTGTAAATTTCACTTCTTTGTTCCTTCGGTATTCTACTGCCGTTGTTCCATAATAACTACGTTACATCGACATGATAAAAACAATTGATATAGAATATAGAATTTTTTTATATTTTATTTGAGAAAAGCAGTGGGTAACTTTCCTAAGTTTACTGCTTTTTAAGACTACATATTCTATGAACAGGGGACAAAAAAGGTTTTTTTCTGATTTTCATGTCCCGATGAAAAGGTAGTGCCACTTACTTTTAAGTACCAATCCATCTAAGAATCGAACAGATAACACAAGAAAGGTGGCAAAAGCACGGCTGGGATGGTCTGAATTTTACTACCAGGAAGTTAATTAATACAAAGTGACAGACCTTCATTTTTAAAAATCGGGGAATGTCACTCCATATAAAACTGGTCAAAGATCTTAAATATAACTAAAACCATATAAAACTCTGCCTTTTTAAGACAGAAATTGTGTTTATTGCTGTCAGTCGCTTAGGGGCGATTCTAAAATCCGGACATAAAGGAAAAACTAATTTACCATTGTTACTCGAAAAAAAGAAAAGGGTTTTTGATTGATTAACACTTTATGGAGTGACATTCTTTGATTTTCTCGAACTGCACTTATTAAGTGTAAATCACTGATTTCCGGGCGCCTGTTTTTTGTTGACAACATCGAGTTTCCCAGCCGTGAAAAGCAAGCCTTTGAAATAAATATAACTCGAAATACATTTTTATTTTGACAAATTATTGTTGTTTAGTTTTGCCTTTTTGAAATATGATCATTTAAAATTTGGTTGTAAACACTTTACTGGCAACAGTACGGGAAAACTTTCCCGCCAAATTTTCCACTATATAACCAGACGAAATTTGTCTTTAAAATAAAATTAAGAGTGCCGTGAGGCACTTCTTGTAAGCATAACGAACAAGTTAAAATTCTTGTCAAACTTCGATAAAAGGTAAAAGTATAAATATATACACATATTATGTCAACACGTAAAAATATGATTGAAAAACAAAAGACTGGGGTGGTGATGGGCCAAGATAATCGACATTTGATGTCTTCAAGGAGCCGTGGAAGAAAAATGTCTTTGTAATTTACTAATAGATGTATGTATAATCGTTTCAGGATTTGTTTAAGGACAAAATGAAAGCGTTTAAACCAAAAAGGGATAAGCTAAAATTTTGATGTGCTGCTCGCTTTTTGACGGTTAGATGGATTAATACTCAATTGATAATTCTTATAAACCTGTACTGCTCTTTGATTGTGACATTTTCCATACGTATAGAATCATCTCAGTTTGTAAAAATAAAGAAATAAAAAGGTGATCTTCTTAAAAATGTTTTAAAAAAAATTTCAGAACTACGGGAAGCTTCATTGGTAAAGACGAGTGCTTGGATGTAGCATCTGACTTGAACACTACTTAGACAGTTAATAGAATTCCAATTCATGGTTTTATTTATCTAAGGGAGTATGAGTTTCAGAAAATTTGTTACCCTTTGCCGCGAAAAGTTGTATACTAGATAAAAAAAATAATAATAATAAAAAAAAAAACCGACAGCGGTGCGCAAAATTTTGATATGTCAGACTCCTAAAGAGTTTCCTTTCATTTTCAATTATCTGCTTATATGCCTTAAGATAAACTTGTGTATAATTGGTAATAGAATTTCGTAATTCGTCATTTTCATGATTTAAAGTTACCTATGACCCTTGTGCAAGAATTATGACCCCGATTGAATGAATTAATGAAATATATCGAATGCTTCTGAACACTGAAGTTCATATTCTTTTACTGCATCTTCTTTGATATAGAAAATAGCGTAAGTCGCTTTCAAGCTTATATGATGAACTGCAAGTTTAACCAAAAGTTAAGGGGAACACCAATAAAAAAGGTTTCCTTGTATAAAAGTAGAGTCCATTGTTGATTTAACGTTTATGCAGTCATTTAATGTTAGTTCCACTTATGAAATAGACACAAAATACATCAAAATGTAAATATGTTTCGCCAATGACGATTTGATATCGACATTCATGGTGGCTAAATATACTAAATATAGTAAATTTTATTTACTCAAGTGAAGTCTGTTTATAAAACAGAAACAAAGTATATGGACAGATGAGACATCCAAACTTAATGAACAAACCTCGAAAAAGCGGTTACATGGCTAGAAGCAGCAAATAAAAAGGGTCAAAATAATTATCCATCGAACGGCAAAACAAATATCTTAAGTAAAAGTATAATGCATAGACAATATAACAGCCCCAGGAAAGTAAACTTGTGAGTATCAAACCTTCCGTACAAACAAAAATAAATAGTCCAAAGACAACACAACGAAACAAAACATCTCAATAGTAAAGCACAAACAAAGATATATTGGGACACATACATGCTCTTTACTTTTCTTAGATATGGTGTACTTGTACATGAGATAATATCTCATGTGTAAACTTTATTAAATTACTATTATCTAAATTTATGTAAATTCTAAAACCGAAGGATTAACTCCCTCCATCGTCGTTTTGTCCTTAGCTATATTTGATATTACTGATTATTCGGATTTCGTTTGGTTTTATGCATTTTATATATTTTTCGAAATTATAGATTTCCTATGTTTGGGTTCTAGTGCTGCTGATGAGGAATAAATTTCCGAAATGGCCATACAGCTCATTAAAATTAATGCAGTTGAAGTTAACATATGTGTTATGGTCTCATGTTCATTTACTCCATATCCTTTCGTAAAATATATTATGAATAACAAGGACCGAATTGAAAGACCATGAATCAGATCGGGGGCAACGTACCCGTGTTATCTCAATGATCTCAGATACAATGACTACCATGATAGAGCTAGGTTGGGCACAAATAGGCTACTTAAACAAGTATATATTACCGATAACTTGAACTAATCATTAGAGAAGTAACACAATTTTGTCGACAGCTAAAGGATATATGTTTCCCAGATGACAGCAGATATTACCTTTTACAGCTAAAGTTGTTTTTTTTTCTCTACCTTATTTGACTTTACTACTGGAGTTGACATTTTCAACACGACAGGTGTATTATAAGATGCTTATTCTGTCGGTGTAAATGATCCCATCCATGGTATTTATTTGGTCCGCGATGTTCATCTTTGTATATGGGGTAATAAAAAAATTACCGAACAGAGTTGATTAGATCCGATGTACATGAGACAAAAAGACAAATCAGGTGGAAACCACCGGTAAAAATGGTCGACCGCACTGGTCCTGCCTTGGTACAGGCATTTCAAAAGAAATCCCAGTTCAAAACCTTCCGTTAATTGTTTTTAATTTGCACATGTGTATGTGTGAGCGGCTTCATTTTTCATTTTTGTGCCATACTCATGTAATGTCTTTTTTTCTTCGTTTTTTTCCGATGTTGCCATTGCCAATGGATTATTCGTTTTTAGACTGATGGTTCTCGCTTACTACAAGACACTCTCCGTTTTGAAAATGTCAGTTATGGTAATAAAGTCAAATCCAGTAGAGGAAAGGAACAAACTAAAATTGTTTAAGGGATAGGTCTGCTGTCATATGGTTAACAGATATCCAATAGTGGTCCACAAGACCGCAAAACGTCTCAAGTGATTACTACAAGTTATGGTTACATAACCGATCAAAAATCTGAGACATGGTTTTGTTGTATTTTAATGGATCTTTCAGTTAAAGGAAACAGAATTCAGTTACCTGTAAAGATGCAAAAGTTATTTTCATTTTAAAAATATTACTTCAAAAACTCAAATTTTTGCCAAATATGGTAAAGTAAACATTGATTCTTAAAAGGAATACTCATGAAATGGGCATTTAGAGTAAATTTGATCCTTTTCCTTTAATTTGATACCTCGTTTGTCATTGTATCTGTATTAATAACAAAGTTACAGGTTTTCAAAGTTAGGGACCGAGAATTTTCTTCAGAAAACTGTTGTGCTACCTTAAGCAGCTGATTTATAAGCAACACATTTACTACACATTGCACTAACGAACGTCACGTACCGGGAAAAGATTGCTTTCTTTTGTGTTTGATATTATCTTTCCCTGAAACTATTTAACATGCTCTTAAAGCTGGGTTTGAATTTCTTGAATGAGTATCATTTCCCAGAAATGTGCCACCAGACATGATGTTAAAATTTTCAAAGTCAGTATGGTTTCGGAAACTGAAATCAAAGGTTCGTATTTCTGTTGTCTTCTAAAAGGAAATACGTCAACATGAACAACAACACAATATCGGTTGTCCTTAGTTGAAGGCTGCAGGGCCGAAAATTGGGCTTTAATTTCTTAAACATTGACAAAAGAGCTACAAATACACGTTAAAACCAAGCAATTGAACAACACGTTAAATTTGTTCTTCACAAGTCACCTTGAGGCATTCATCAATGAGCTTTGCTCATACCTCATAGTAAGTTCAAGACTGTCCCTATAGCACCGGTATGAGCGGAAATCATCACTAAATAACGCTACATTCATTTTTTACCCATCAATGCGGGATCGTGAACAAACATAAATGAACTAGATTTGCAATTGCAAGTAATAGATGATGTCGTCCCTGGCAGCAAATTCAATGATTTGCCTTTTTTGCAGTGTCACAATCTACTTAAAAATAAATTTTCATTGAAATCGGACCAAGTTGAAACTTAGCAGACATGTTGGAAATGACAGCAATTTTGAACATTTTGCTTCTGCATTCCAATTTTCTTATGGTGATCCAACTTTTTGCCAATTATAAATGAATTGTGTCAAGGCATGTATGAGATTTTATCATTTTTATTGATATCGGACAAAGTGTAGACGTAACTTGGCAGCCATTTTGGAAATAGCAGTCAAGTTTGAAATTTGTTTTGGTGGAGATATACATTTTTATAAGCTGATTCATTTTTGTACCAAGTATGAATGAATTCTGTCCAGTCACCATCGAGAACGAAGCCGTACAAAAATTATTGGAAGAAAGAAAGAAAGAAAGAAAGAAAGAAAGCATATAATAATAAGGAAACAGACAGAAAACAATATGTCGTCTCGACTACTCTCGGGCGACATAACTAGCAAACCGTTTTTACAAGCGCTGTCATCCGTAGCCCCACAAATGACTCCTGGGAGACAATCACAAGATATAAACATCACCAGGGTGCTCATCGAGTCAAATGCAAGAAAACTTGGCATAATAAAATAGTGATATGTTGGATAACAAATAACAAAATACCGAAATGTTGGAACTATGAACAGAATGGTCAGAGTAATGTTTTTGTAATTAACAGTTGGAAATTGCAGAAAAAAATACAATGCCAAAATTTGAAAGTATGATAGTGTATTGATATGAGATATTCTATCAAGAAAGGGTACACAAGAACAATTCTATCTCTCTTATGATGTTTAGATGTTGTTTTAATGTGTATATCTTTCCATTTTCCTTTTAATTTGGGCCAATTTACACTTTTTATTTTGTTCGTCAACAATGAGTTGTAAGAAAAACAAAAGTTACCGCAGGAAGTCTTCAAGTTTTAGTTTGATTTTGTATCATCGGTGGTTAAAATGAACTTAATTATTACAGTTATACAGTGACGTCCTTGATAGAGCTCGGTGGCTTACAAACAGGCTGCTTAAACAAGGGTATAGTCCCAAAACGTGAGGTCACCACTGCATATGTGTTATGGTCAACATTAAGATCATGTGGACTGCTAATGGATATTTACCGTTTGTTTTTCTTCTACTAACTTCATTACCGGAATTGACATGATCAATGCAGCTGGTGTCTTATTAGATACAGGAGGTGCTAACTCTACCGGTACTCCTGATTTCACCCATGGTTTTTATTGGGGTTTATGTTGCTCATTTTTATTTTGGTGCCGATTTTTTTTCTGTGCCGTACTTAAAAGATGTATTTGTTTGTTTTTTTTTCGATTTTGTGATTGTACTGACGGTTTGGTTCTCACTTACTTTCTTATTTAGTATTAGAAAAACTACGTTCTACGAAAAAAATCCCGAAACTGAAATTAAAAAAAAAGAACAAGCATTTAAACAATGATACTCTAAGAAAAGATTGCAAAAAAGAAAAAGGTCGTTATTTAAAAGTTCATACTTTATTTCACAGGTTGGTATTATATCTGCAATTATTCCTTATCTCCCAAATCCTTTGTATCAGCTACAAATACACTAAAGTTGTCACAATATACCTCGTCAACAGCTTTTATTATTGTTTTCAGGGCCTTGTAATGGACAAATGCACATTGTAGAAACTAATCTGATTACTTATAAAAGGATATTGTGCTTTATATGAGGTTAACATTGCACAGTAGGGATTTACTTAGTTTAAAATTGGGGTAATATTTTCGAATTGGGTTTTCCGGGGTTGGATATAAATCAGACCAACGGAAATTACAATTTGGATTTCAGAAACTTCAACAAAGTCAATTATTTATCATTTTTGTCTAAAAGGAATTCTATTTTCTCTTTACCCTCAAGAAATAAGTTTGAAAAAAGGACATGCGTGGCAGTGTCCTATTATATTTGATTCAAACAAGAAAGGTTAATGTTTTTTCTGTTTAGAAAACAATATATACATGGACAAGCGTATAAAAGTGAGAAAGGAGAAAATTATATTTTGTCAATGAGCTGAGAAATGTAAACGCAACATACCGGGGATCTGGGCATATTACTGCCCCAAAAGCGGAAACTTCACTATTGCAAAGTCGAAATAATCGTCGTTAATTAAGTTTTCTTTTCAGATGGCCAGAGTTTTCAATATACAGATATAAGTTCAGATTGGATACTGATGATAGTGTGTCAGTGGTCTCTTTTTAGAGTTCATGTAGGTATATATGTTGGAGGTTATCCTTAATTAAATTGAGAGAATATCTTCTATATAACGGAACATAATCTATATAACGATGAAAGGATATGGAGTAAATGCAGGGAAATTAAGCAAAGAAACAAACTTTTATTATTGTTTTTCGTCTTGAAGTCACCACTAAGCCTTCAAAAGTGAGATTAGTTCATACCTCATAGAAGATTCAAGACGGCCCCTAGCTTGAGCGGAATTCCTGGCTGGTTTTCGAACAGTGCCACGTCTGTGTTTCCTAATAATCATGTATGAGAGATCGTCAACAAACAAAACAAATAACTGGCAAAGTGTTTTCACATTCGCTGTCATCCATTGCTCGATAAAAGACAAACAAAAGCGAATATTTCATCCAGTCAAAAAATTTCGCATAATAAAAAACTGGGATATGGGCGCTATAAATAGGTGGTCAGAACACAACTTTACAATTACAAAAAATAAAATGCCGAAAATTGGAAGTATGAAAAGTTAATCTATATAAATTCATCTCAAGAACAAGTACATAGTAATTGTAATTAAGTAGAAACTTACATACAGACAGTCTTTTTTCTTTACCTTTTTAAGAATTCACTGAAATTATCGAATTCAGCTAATGCCTGTGTCACACTACGCCACGACTATGAAGACCTTTCTACGATCCTACTACTATCTTACTGCGACGGCCCCGATTGCACCACGATCCTATTTTTTTTCTCATTCGTAGTGCGATCGTGGCCTAGTGTGATGGGGGTATTAGAGACAAATTTTTGGACCCATTTGTTTGAAGTGCCTGAGACCCCATAAGGAACGAATGCATAATAGAGAAGTCATAATGAATATCTTTTTACACCGATTCAGATAAAAACTTCCTTGTTTAGCTATTTTTATAAATTCGAACGTGAAACCACTGTCAAAGTCTAGAACCAAGGTAAAAGTTTTTGCCTCTAGCTAATGAAGAGGAACTAACTTGCCAATTACATTTATGTTTGTTTACGATCGACCCGGCATCCATGACTAAAACATTTAGCAATGAATTTTGCTCAAACCGGTGGTAAGGGCCGGATTGAACTTACTATGAGGTATCAAACCGGTGCTGAGGGCCAGATTGAACTTACTATGAGGTATGAGCCAAGTTCATGGTAGAAGGCCTAATGCTGGCTTTATGATAAAGAACAATAATAAAAGCGTTGCCCCATTGCCTTGTCTTACCAACTATATATTTCTAGAAACTTTGTCTCATGTGCATGTACTCCATATCCTATTATTTATTACTTATAAAGTAAATCGTTCATAGTTTCTCGTAATTTTTTCAATGAACACCTGACAATGAAATTGATAGAAACAAGGAGTTGTCACAGTTGTTATTTTTGTTGAAGGGTTGAACCTGTCAAGCCTTTTTGAAATTTAACATTATTATTAAGTGCATTCAAACAATAAAAATGCATATAAAAATTCAAAAACAGAAAAATGGTTTAAGGCATTTGTACTTTGTGTTCTTATACAACGCAATTTTGCTGAATATGAAGGCATTTTGCACCTTTTGACACCTAAAGTTATGCACATACATGTGTTTTATATCAATGAATTAAGTTAAGTTAATATATCAATATCTAGAAGGGCTGTACACAAAAGGGATCCACCCTAGTATTTTAATTGTGTGGTTGTCATATTGTTGTTATAATTATGTTCACTTACTATCATCGCTTTATGCATGGCCAACACAAAACAAAATCTGAAAATACTGTGTTGGGAAAAACAACTCAGCAGGTAAAAGTGTCATCTCCAATATATATAGTTCACAAATTTTCCGGTGGCTTACAACTTGCTTTGTCGTTTTACCCTATGCATTTCGGCTATGGACAATTCTGTATGGTACTTTTGATATTACCTCCATTTGTAGGAAGGGGGGCTTGGAAGATTCTGTAAATAAACAATTTAATCTTTTGCCAGTCAAAATAAATATACTAATCCTACTTATCGTAAAGTTAAATATTTTAATTTTGATTTATGGAATACATTTTTTTCTTTTTTTGTAATTCTTTTTTTTCGTAATTCCACTGGACCGATGCCTCTGCTGGTGGACTGTTAGTCCCCGAGGGTATTACCCGAAAACCGAATTTATATCTATATCTATATTTTACAAAATTTGTTTAAAACTAAGGAGTATCTCCCTCATCCATAGCTCTGTCTTTAGCTCCATTTTGGCTTTTCTATTTGATCCTTTTGGTTATTTGTTCTCTATCAGTTTTTACACATGTTTCGGCTAATGGACTTCCAAATGTTTTGGTTCGATTTGCCATGATGAGACATAAATTTTCAAAATGCGCATATGCAGAAAATAAATTAACAGTAATTTCGATATTTTATTATTTATACCAAAAGTTCATGAGAAAAAAGAAAAATGTCCAAGAATGATGTAGACATGTTCAACAATATGTGAGAGACTAGAATAGAAAAGGATAATAACCGTATTGGAGTAAATATGCAATGGATTCCACTAGCATTCCTTTTCTGATGGAATTATATTTTATTCAAATAATGAAAATTTGAGCCAAAGACATTAACAATGAAAAGATATGGAGTAAATGTACATGATACAGACGCTTTTATTGTTCTTCTTCATCTTGATATATACCTATATATAAGCAACTCTCCATAAATACATGTAAAAGATAGAGTTGTCGTAAAGCAATATTGATCAAATGAAAAAGACAATTGAGAGCAAAAATTCAAACATATTTAGGTATAGCACATTTGTTAAAAGTCCAAATTATTTTGTGTTTTTAATAACAATAATCTACATCATTTTTACGTGTGTCATCGCTGCTACTGTTTAATTGGGTTAATGGAAGACTGCTTTACATGATTTTCAACAACATTTCAGCATACTTTTAAAAATGGCCCAGCATAGGAATAAAACTCTCGGCTTGATAGCCATACTTTTTTTATATCTGAGCTACTCTTTTTCTTATCTAATTTTAGTTATGAAAGAACTACTTTGTTCAACTGTTAGCATGTAATTGATTTAAAAAAAGAGCATTCTGTTGTAATTGACTATTTCTTAAAAGGATAAGTCACATGACGGATGTTGTGTCTTTGCCACGACATACAAACGCCATTTTATACTCAAGAATATCCTCATACCACATGATTTATGACTTTTAATGTGAATCCGTAGTTATTCCAAATAATGTCCGTTAGAAATTTGGATTCACTGTAACAACACGAATATACATTTTTAATCGATCTCCACTGAAGAGACAATACATTTTGATTCGATCTCCCCTGAGGAGACATAAGATGTCGAAATGGCTTTATGAAGAAAATAAATTCACAGTAACTACGGTATTTTGTTAATTATGACCACTAGGTAGATGCCTCTGCTGGAGGACTATTAGTCCTAAGGGGTATTGTCCAACCCAGTAGCCATTACTTCGGTGATGGCCCGAAAACTGATTTTATTTGGAAACTTGCAACATCTAAAATTAATTAAAGTTTGTTAAAAATAAGGAGTATCTCCTTCTTGGTAAGCTCTGTCNTTTGGCTTCTCTATTTAGAACCTTTGGGAATTTGTTCTCTCTCCTTAACACATATTTCTGTTTATAAATTTCCAAATGTTTTGATTGATATGCACTGAAGAGACATAAGTTGTCGAAATGACCATATGGTGACCCCTAGATGTTTTGTTTTGGATCGTTTTAACCTGGATATGGGATGTTGTCTCCTTGACATTTACCCCATTTCCTTTCTTTTTCATATATGCAGAGAATGAACTCGCAGTAAACTCGCAGTAACTTCGGTATTTTGTTATTTATGACCACTTGGCAGATGCCTCTGCTGGAGGACTATTAGTCCTAAAGGGTATTGTCCAAACCAGTAGCCATTACTTCGGTGATGGCCCGAAAACTGATTTTATTTGGGAACTTGCAACATCTAAAATTAATTAAAGTTTGTTAAAAATAAGGAGTATCTCCCTCTTGGTAAGCTCTGTCGTAAGCTGATTTTGGCTTTTCTATTTAGAACCTTTGGGAATTTGTTCTCTCTCAGCTTAACACATATTTCTGTTTATTAATTTCCAAACGTTTTGATTGATATGCACTGAAGAGACATAAGTTGTCGAAATGACCATATGGTGACCCCTAGATGTTTTGTTTTGGGTCGTTTTAACCTGGATATGGGATGTTGTCTCCTTGACATTTACACTATTTCCTTTCTTTTTCATATATGCAGAGAATAAGCTCGCAGTAACTTCGGTATTTTGCTATTTATGACCACTGAGCAGATGCCTGTGCTACAGGACTGTAAGACCTCGAAGGTATTCACAAACCCAGTAGCAATTACTTCGGTGCTGGTCCGGAAACGGATTTTAAAAGACACTAGTGCTTTTGTCGGGCAAAGGATGACAGAGATTGTAAGAGCACTTTGCCAGTTTGATTAATGTTTGTTGACAAAAATCCCGCACCCATGACCAATGAAGACATGGATGTAGCGTTGCTCAATAATTAGCAAAGAATTCCGCTGAAACCGGTGCTAGGGGCCGTCTTGAACTTACTATGAGGTATGAGCAAAGCTCATTGTTGAAGGCCTCATCGTGACTCCAAGATGAAGAAAAACAATAAAAGCGTTGTTCCTTTGCTTGTTTATTACCATGTATTTGTAGAGATTATGTCTCATGTGCATTTACTCCATATCCTTTCATTCACCATTTATTTGGAAACTTATAACATCTAAAATGAAAAAATGAAAAAAAAACTTTGTTTTAAATTAAGTAGTATCTCCCTCTTGCAGAGCTATATCCTTAGCTGAGTTTTGGCTTCTCTTATTTAGAACCTTTTAGTAACCTGTTCTCTATCAGCTTATAAACATATTTCGGTTTATATATTTCCAAATGTTTTGGTTTGATCTGCACTGAAGAGAAATAATGTGTCGAAATGACAATATGCAGTAAATAACTGCAAACTAACTTCGGTATTTTGTTATTTGAGCGGAAATAAAAAGGCTAGCACTTCAACTGAAAAATACAAGGTTGTCTTTTCTGGTAAAAAAAAAAACAGTGACTTCAACATAAACATCTCGGTTAAGTCCAACAAAAGCTTCCACAAATGATTATAACTATCATCGCAATAATTAGTTTTTGACTGCAATCAATGTCCTATGCAAAGTAAAAGTCACATTTTGCATAATTTATAAGCACACAAAACCTATCTGTCTATAAAAAAAATGTTATGGATTATCTGGAACAGTAATAGCCTTGTAGAACTAGTTTTCTTACTATGCAGTGAATTGTTATTATGTATATAAATACACTTTCTTCTGTTGATGGAAAGATGATGCGGATGTCATCATTTATAACTTAATTTCATGTCTTCAAGGATTTGACATAACCGCGGTGTCGACTCAACCCTGGATTGACCCACTGATAGTGTGACGACTGCCGCTAGCGGAGCGGGACATGCTTACCCTTCAGGAGCATCTGATGTCACTCTCGGTTTTTATGGGAACCCATACTGCCAGTTCTTTTTCGTGCTGTCTTGTATATCAATCTGTTAAATTTTAGTTTTGTCTTTGTCAGTGATATTTGTGGTACAGATTTGGACTTGTGAATGTTTGATTGCTATAGAGATTTGCAAAAGCTTTTCAAAATTTTTCCATGGTACTGTTTGAGGGTTGGAGAAGAAACATGTACCATGGACTTTAATTGGTTTGTCTAGGGTGAGAAAATGACATAAACCAATCCGCTACCGACCAGATCTTCAAAACAATATATGCCTCATTGAAAGTGTGACGGGTGTCGTAAGCGAGACAGGACATGCTTACCCGTCCGGAGCACCTGATGCCACCCTCGATTATCATGGGAGTTCACGCTATAAGTGTCTTAGTTCTTAATGTCGTCTTTTTTTATTTCCGTGCATTGTGGCTGTCTCACGTCCTTGTTTTGTCCTTGTTTTTCTCTGTAGCCGTTTTTTTCCATGTATTTAGACTTCGATTTTTGTGATCATTACTTCCCTTGTTCCTTCGGTATTCTTCTGCCGTTGTTATAAGCTAGATATAGTCAACTTTTTATTCCATTTAGTCCATGGAAGTGTTACTTTGTTTACTCACAATAACTCACAATTTGTATTTGATCCTTTAAAAAGATCATAATGAAGTTATCTGAAATTTGTAACAAAATAATTTCTGAACCTCTCTCGTTAAAAAACCGAATACATAACAATAAACAAAGAATCAAATCCAAATGAATAAAAAGAAAAAAAGATAAACAAGAGAAAAATTCAAACCAAAGGAGGTTAGTCGTCTTGCACAGCTCTGGATAAAATGATTTCTGACCTCATCTTATGGTCCCTTTGTTAATTTTTATCTTGTGCTCGTGTTTGGTTCTTTTTCATTGATTTGACTTTCTAATACATTTTTCTTCATTGCAACTGCATTGAGAATGTAGAGGTCGCTTGTGAAGATAGGTAAGAATATCCAAAAAAAGAAAGTAATACTACATATTTTCCGACTGAAAATTGCAAACGTTTTCGATTTCCTAATAAATTTCTTTCAATTAAAACACCAATTTCTATGGCCACAATCCATTAAGGCACACAACTGTTCCAAACAAAACAGAAAAGAATGTTTTTTTTATCTGTATCGTTTTGGGTACATGTACAATATGTGAACCGAACCAAGCTTGTCTTCCCTTGCCTAAAAGAAACAAAACAGTGATTTGACATAAACATTACGACTAAGTCCAATAACAGCTTCCACAAAGATCATTACTATCACCGCAATAATAAGTTATGGACTGCTATCTCTTCATTCTATAAGTGTCCTATAAAAAGTACGGAGTCCAGTAAATGTCACATTTTGCACAATTTATTAGACCATAAACCTATCTGTCTGTAGCAGAAAATGTTATGGTTTATCTGCAACAGTAATAGCCTTGTAGAACTATGTAAGAAATTGTTGGTTAGTTGTATGGTTGTGTAAAGCTGTTGTTGGCTAGAAAATGATTTGTTACCCGCAGATAGTGTCGACGTTTTAAGTAAGCGATGTGATCCTTTGTTGAATTCCATATTGATCTTTTAAAAAGATCACATTGTTGTTGTAATTGTCTGATTTACCATACAGTTTTGTAGCTTAATTCTATCGCAAAAAAAAAAATAAAAAAATAAAAAAATAAAAAAATTAAACCTATGGATGATACTCGTCATGTACACCACTAGGTAAAATGATTTAGAATTTATGTAATGGTCTCTTTAATCATCTTTGTCTTTTGGGCTTGTTTGATATTCGTAAAAACTTACCTTCATTGCAACTGTAGTAGTAATTTTCAATTGCAAATATTTTACGAAAGGATATGAAGTAAATGATCATGAGACCATAACACATATGTTAACTCCTACTGCAATAATTTTAATGAGCTGTATGGCCATTTCGGAAATTTATTCCTCATCAGCAGCACTAGAACACAAACAAAGGAAATCCATAATTTCAAAAAAAAATGTTTAAATGCAAGTCTGAATATGTTCGAAATCCATGATTTCTTATTATAAAATTGCTCAGACAGATAAAAAGATCCAAACATGAATCTTTATCTTTTGTGCTTATTTATTATTCGTAAAGGTTACATTCATTGCAACTGCATTTGAAAGGTCGAAGTCATTTATAATTGCGAGTCTGAATATATTCAAAACTATTATCATTTCATAAAATATGTTGAGGTCTTTTTTGCAGACAGAAAAAAATCGAGAAATGAATTTTTAACTGATAAATGGGGGCAATAACAAAATTACCGAACAAATTTTTCAAGAGCCGAAATCGAAAGGGCAAAAACAAAACAGGTGTAAAACCACCGGAAATTGTCAACAGCAATGATCCTGGTGGGTTAAACCGGTTTTATGACGCTCCAAACCTCCCCTTCCATTGCGGAATGTCCGGTAGTAACTCAACAGCAATTGCTATTGGAAGGTGACAAAAATGCTCATCCAAGTACTGAGTTAACAATTAATCTTGAATCACAGTTTGGACCGAAACTTCAAATTTATCCAAAAGGGACAGATATCTATCAAACACTTTTTAATGAACGGGGTTTTTTGAAGCCTTGAATAATATAAGGCGGTCACGGTGGTAACTATGCTTAATAAAAAGTCTACATAATTGATGCTAGCTCTCGCGTTACGAATCAATTGTGAAACAAACAGTCCTCTCGTAAATAGGAGAAGCTGGAATATTATTGTCCACGTTAGGCTAATTTTTGAATAAAAGTCATTCTTTTTGTCGTAAATTTTAGTACTGAGATGACCCCTTTGTCACATTCTAGATGTACGTCCAAAAAAGAGATGTAGATCTGGCTTTTTCTGTTGTTTCCCTTCTTGATTTTTTTAATTTTCATTCAACACCAATTTCCTAGACCAAAATCCCTTCAAGCACACAACTGTCCCAACAAAACTGAAAAAAAATGTTTTCTTTTATAATTATATCTTTTCCGCGTACATGCACATTATTTGAACCGAATTCAGCTTGTCTTGCCTTGTCTAAAAGAAACAAAACAGTGATTTCTACATAAACATCACGGTAACGTCCTACAACAGCTTCCATAAAGATCATTACATTCATTGCAATAAAAAGTTATGGACAGCAATCTCTTCATTCTATAAATGTCCTATAAAAAGTACGGAGTACAGTAAATGTCACATTTTGCACAATTTATTAGAACATAAACCTATCTGTCTGTAACAGAAAATGTTATGGTTTATCTGGAACAGTAATAGCCTTGTAGAACAAGTTTCGTTACAATGTAGTAAATTATTGGTTTGTTATAGAGAATGTACTCGAGTTCACTTACGAGAACCAGAAAAAGCACGGATTATACAGACTTTTTCATTAGACATAGTTATCTCCGAAACCGCCATATAATCAAGGCTTCAAGAAATTCCTTCTCATACGATCATCAAACAAGTTCTTTAATAGATATCAGTCCCTTGTGCAAAAATTTCGGTCCGAAATCTTGATCAAGATTCTTCTTTACTTAGCACTGGGATGGTCATTTCTTTTAACTGTCTACGACATTTCAATATCAATTGTTGATGGTTGCTACCGGACACTATCGCAATGAAAGGGGGGTTTGGAATGCTATAAAACCGGTTTATCCCACCATTTCTTTTAATTTCCTGTGCCAAGTCAGGACCATTGCGGTCGACAATTTTTCTGGTGGTGTCCAACTGATTTGGCGTTTTGTCTCCTGGACTCTAGCTCTTAACAACCATGTTCGGTAATTTTGTTACTACCCCAATCGTATTTGCTATTTTGCATTCAGCCCTGTTTAACAGCCAATTTTACAAGTTATTATACATTAATGATGGTCACTCCTAAGGTTTTTTTAAATTGTCTCTGACTTTCGGAATTCTCTTATTTTATCCACCTTGATTGCCTTAATGCAAAGTGAATGAAAAGTCCAGAGAAGTTCGGTTTCCCGCCAAAATTTCCGTCGTTTAAATCTCAAAAACGGCCATACTGACATATCAATATTTTTTGCTTAAAGTGATGTATAATCCATAATCTAATAAATAAGAATATTAATTTCAAATTTTTTGATATAATAAACTTGAGGAGTGACCATCCTTAAAAAATGTGTTAGACAAGTAAATCTGAGGCACCCAAAGGATAAGACTCTCGGACGAAGCTTGCTCGGGCCCAACATGATTTAAATTTTACCCGGGATGTCTGAAATTTTCTTGTCTTCCACTTTCACTAGTTTTTTGTTTTATTTCTCCATTCTCTCCAAAATATACCAATATTCACACAATAATGTCCGCATTGAGTCTGTTTAGTGTTGGAATTACGTCCCTTTTTACAAGGTTATAAAATCTAGAATGTATGCCCCAGCGCCATCAATGAAATGATTTTTTTCATATTTTCCTGTAAAATAAAATTGCAAAATGATAAAATAATTTAATGAATAATTAATGAAATACACATAAGATCACCTTTTTTGACTAAAGCCTGTAACTTTACGTGATTATTGACAAAAAAATCTCACACCGCTAAAATCAGGAACTATGATAAAGTTGTTTCTCGACTTCAGGTATTCTGATTGATAGTTCCAGTAAACCACGTCTAATATCTGGACTCTACCCCAACCCAAATTTAACTTTTTTTACCGTTTATCTTCCTTTTCTTGCAATGTTGATTTATTTCTCATTTACAGCAAGTATTGAGCCTATGAAATGGGAGATAACTCTCTTAAAAAAATTGTGATTAATTTATCTCAAGTACATTTAATTTTCGCATTGGTGGTTGGTATATTTGAATAAAAAAGGGTTATTTCTTTTAAATGAAAACTAATGAAATAATATGATATCACATAGAATGCTGATTGGTCGACCAACAGTGTATTTTTGTATTTTCACAGTATCTTCGGCATTTAGTTATTTGTACAAATCCATGTTTTTAAGCAGTGGTATTTGCTAGAAAAAATTGTCGCTTTTTACCCTCTTCCGGTGTATTTTTTACTCTTCACTGAAGCGTTGGTAAAAAAAATATAAAAAAGACGTCACTAACGCGTGTTCTAAAGTCATTCAGTATAGGATTTAACAGATATATCATACATTGTTTGGATTTTAGCAAAAATACCAGTTTCGAGATATAATTTCCCTCTCCGTTGGACTAAGGGAATATAAAATTTCTCGACTGGTATTTTTTTGAAACCGCACCCAATGCATGATATATCTGTATAAAATCCATTGAAGAAATTATTTAGATTAAAACACGAAATTAAGCATTTTTAGCCAAACTATTCAATTCCTTGATGAAAGATATAATGATAATAGTAATAATAATATTTATTATTATAATAATTATCATTATTATAATTCAAGAAGAAATAGTGCTATAGACATGACAGAGGTTGTATAAAATTTTTATTAAAGTAAAGAAAACAAACAAAATGGAATTTATCAATAAAGGTGAAAAACGTGAACAGATTTTTATTATCAAATTGTTTATATACATGTAAATTCATTGTGAAATATGAATAATGGTCGTTTTTATTGTGAAATGTGTTAAATGGGCTCTAAATACCACCTATGAACTTGTGTCTTTGTACACGCTGAATATGATAAATAATATCAACAAAAAGTGTCACAAATGTTTTGCACAATTTATTTTATTTGTTTATTTTTATGGTGGCCTTTCACTGGACATTGTAAAATTCTGTATATTTTATGTTATAGAATTACATAAAATGAACCCATGTGAAGAATATAGCTTTGTATACACAGGAACATACAGATTCTAAATTTGTGAAACAAGCAAAGAAAAGAAAACATAGTTTGTTCCAGGGAAATATTTCACGTCATGGAATCAAATATTCGTCGGACTCTTCTGTAGACACAATGCTAACTGTTAACATAAGGGTTCAACCTTTTGGGTGGCAACTTTATCAACCCTATTAGAGATATAGGCATATAAAACATACAAAAAATAAACACGAATTCAATTAAAGTTCATTACAATATTAATAATAACTATATCAATAGTATTTGATCCTCGCTTTTTAGACTACAACCTAATATTACACCTCTATAATATATAATAGTTTCATTATTCCACGGGAAGTGAAGTTTGATTTTTCTTCCGTACTGCGGCAGTGTTTTACTACCAGACTACTCCTTTCGCTAGTTTGCAGTAATTTGACCCATCTTGTGAAGTATACGCTGATCACGTTCGCTTGTTCTTGTAGTTACAACTGCAGTGGGGTTTTATACTACAACATCCTCAAAAGTCAGGTGTTCTGAGTTCACGTCCGTTACTTCGAGAAAAGAGAGTTTTGGGTACCAAAAAATTGTTTAACACTATCGCTGACTTTTGCTACGAAGTGTCGGTACCATGCATGTCCTGCTGTCAAGAGACGTTAAAGTCGTTTACGCTTGCCTTTGTCTTACTTAATGTTTTACAGTGACTACCTTGGTAGGGCTCGGTTGCTCACGAACAGGCTACTTAAACAGGGTTATGTTATCCATAACTTGATTGAAATCATCACTACAGAAGTTTCTGGTCGACATTACGATTTTGTGAGCTGCTATTTTTCTTGTTTTGTAGGTCTTAATGAATTGTTGTCTGTGTTTGAAATTTCCAGTCATTGTACCTCTTTCTGTTTTTTTCTCTTTTTAAATCTTTATTCCGATCTGTGAAATTGCTATTCGAAACAACAATGTTAATGATGCAGTGAATATTTCTACCATAATCCGGGACTTCATCAAAAAGCAAAAGGTAAAACTGAAATAAAATTTCACTTCATTTATGACACTGGTAATTTCAAATGTAATATAAAGAGAAAGAAGTAAAAATTGTTATTGGTCTGTANTTCTGGTTCTGTGCTTTGTGTCTGTCTGGCGTCATTGTTTTTGTGTCGAACGTCATTGTTTTCTGTGTTCTCGTTTTTGCCCTGTCTTTGGACTTCGATTTTTGTGAATATCACCCCTTTGTTCCTTCGGTATTCTACTGCCGTTGTTTCTATAAATTGCATGTGGAAAATATATTTTATACAAATGGATGAATGGGTTACCTAAAATGACCACATCCCATGTTCCTTCGGTATTTTGAATTTAACGTCTAATTAGTTTTGGTACATGTACGCATATGCAGTTGTTACAATAGCAATGGAGCAGTTTCAGATAATACGTGGACTTCAGACAAATTTTGGTTTCTTTAGCATTTTAATGGATTCATTCTTATCACCTAATAGAACAGTTTTGTTCTTTACCCGTATGCGTACAGTTGTACCAAAAACAATGACAGTAGAATACCGAAGGATCAAAGAACAATATTACTTAGATCAAAGTCCAGAGACAAGGCAAAAGCAAGAACACCAGAAGACGTAAAACCAAAGACACTATACACCCACAAAACACAAAAAAAACATTACAAATACAGCATTAAAACGAAAGCACTTACAGTGTGAATGGTGAATAAAAGGATATGGAGTAAATGCACATGAGACAAAGTCTCTACAAATACATGGTAAAAAACAAGCAAAGGAACAACGCTTTTATTGTTGTTCTTCATCTTGAAGTCATCTTGAACTCTAAAAAACAGAGGAGTTCAGGTGCTCCGGAAGGGTAATCTTGTCCTGCTCTGTATACAGCACCCGTCACACTGTCAGTGTATCAATCAAGGGTAAAGTAAGAATCGGTAATGTGAAATTTTGGAAGACGCGAATCTAGCTGAAACTATCCGTTTTCATTAGTGACAACGATATTTCATGTCTATCTATGATGTCGTGGTGACGACAATAGAATTTCTGAAGGGACGAAAGTAACAACTTCTGAAAATATTTAGAACAAAGTTGTTGCCAAACAAGTATAAAGGTAATGTCCATATGTAGTATACAAATACATGAAAATAGCCAGTTATGAATATTATGTTTTATTTACATTTTTATTGGACGTGGTTTGTTTCACTTGATTTATTCACTTTTTTACTGTTTTTGGGCCATTTAGGGCTTGCTTTATGGTGTGAGATTCCTCACTGTGTTGAAGACCGTACGGTGACCCCCTAGATGCTTTGTTTTAGGTCGTTTTTACCTGGAGGTGGGATGTTGTCTCCTTGACATTTACCCCATTTCCTTTCTTTTTTATATATGCTTGAGATGCAGATGCGTACTCTATACCCATACACCTCATCTCACCCATGGTTTTTGATGGGTCATTGTCTTTTGACTTTTAGTTTCTAGACTGATGTTTGGGTTCTCATTTACTTGACATTTGTATGAATATATAGTAAATGTCTTATTTTCATATAAAATATATGTGCTATGTTTTACAGTTGATTCGTTACGCTAGAGCGAGCAAAAATTATACAGACTTTCTTATGAGACACAGTTATCTTCGTGACCGCCTTATTTATCAAGGCTTCAAGACAATCATCAAAACATTTTAACAGGTATCAGTCCCTTGTGGAAAAAAAATGATGTTTCGGTCCGAACTCTGATTCGGGATGTTTTTTTGAAACTCAATAATAGGATGATCATTTCTTTAACTGTCTAAGACCTTTCAGTAGCAACAATTGCTGTTGAGATGACAGCGGACACTAGCGCAATGGAAAGGGGAGAGGGGAGTTGGCGCGGCATAAAACCGATTTAACATACCAATTGTTTTGAAATGCCTGTACCAAGTCAAGACCGTTGCGGTCGCTAATTTTTTTCGTTGGTTTCCGCCTGATTTATCTTTGTGTCTCATAAAGTTCGGCGCTTTACAACTCTTTTCAGTAATTTTGTTATGACCCCTAGTTGCAAAAAAATGTATATCATGCATACACATGCAAAGTGTCCTCTTTTTACTCTTGAAATCTACTGAAAACTTAAAAATAAGGTAAAATGGTGTTTGTTTAATTGACGTACAAGTCTATTTTGTAATTACTTGTAATGAACACAGTGGTGCATGGTTTTAGATAGTTATTCTTCTGTGTAATTCCTATCATTAACAATGAAGGGATATGGAGTAATATGCACATAAGACAAAGTCTCTACAAATACGTGGTAAAAACAAACAACGCTTTATCGTTGTTTTTTGTAAGTTTATATTTTTGACCCTCCAAATAAGACAGGAGTTGTTGAAATTGCATTATCCAGAACTTCAATCTACAACAGTTAATTTTGTTGCTTTATCATGGGAGATCTGGGTTCCTTAATGAAGATAAATTTAAAGTGTTTCAATGTATTTTTCAATATTGAGACTTCTTTCTTTCTTGGAGTTAGTAGTCTACCCGTTTTGGATTTTATGTGTATGTTTATTATACTATAGGGAAACGGGATAGAGAAAGGGGAGGTTTGGGTACCCATAAACCGGTTTAACAATACCGCTAGCTCTTGCTAGTGCCGGTACCAAGTCCGCCTGTCCCGAGTTCCTATCGTTGTTTACGTTTGTCTTTTGTCTTTTTACTGTTTTTCTTGTGCAATTCCCTGATAGATTGTGGCATATGATTGTGATTTTCGGCCATTGTTATCTTTCCTATTTCAATTTAATATAGTGTTTTGTTAATTCGAAAGTAGGTATTCCTTTACCATTCTTGAGAATCATTAGAACAAAACCATAAGCTTTCACTATAAATTACCCTAGAGGTCTTCCAGAAATGCGCATTTTTAGATAATTCCGTTCAGAACACTTTAACGAACAAGCTAAACATTTATTTGTACCTAAAATGCACAGTTGTATCATATTATAAAGTTAATATTACATAAGTTGATAGTTTAATGACATATATTTTTTAAGAAATGTATATATTTAATGATATTTTTAATTCTTGCAGCATATTCATATTAATTATTTGTATTATATATCTATCGTGCAATTTTTGGGGGTATTATTATATATGCATATTGCCCATCATATACATATACATATCATATACATATCATGTGCTAATAAAGTCTTGAAATCTAGTACTAAAAAGTAAAAAATAAAATAAAAAATAAAATCAGGTATAAGAACCGGAATCTGTACAATAATGCTGGTTTTAATTGTACAATTATGTTTTGTAATTAATTGTAATACTGTAAAAGTATTAATTTTGGCGGTTGGCACTGGAACGCGAACAACAGTACCAGTCAAATTAAGTTTTTGTGTAGAAAAGGCCATTTTAATGTTGAAAACCGTGAAAATTGATACCTGCAAATATGTCGATCTTTCATATTCTTGTATTGAATATGTAATTGTCTGCCTCTTGTGCAGCCTGTGCTGTTTGAGTGTAATAAAATCTTGAAATAAACCGCGAAAATAAGCATCCGCGAAAATTAATACGTTTACAGTAAACGTACTTAAGGATGTGTAGTTTTTAAGAGGTTAACACTGCAGGTGCTTGATTTTTTTGGTGCTCTTGTTTCTCTTTGTATATTTTGTCTGTGTCATGTTGCCACAAATTGTGTTTATTTATTGTTCTATAGTTTCGTCTTTCTACCTTCTTGTTTCAGTATTCAGGGTGTATCCAAATAGAACCAAACTATACTGATTGTTAGTAATTATTCTGAAAAAAAGAATTTATCGTAATTTTTCAAATTTGTAGGAATGCATAATTAAAGAGAAACTTATAAATAAAAAAATATATGTAATATCACTGAGTCTTTTTTAAAATACATCATATCATCGGACATTTGATTTTTGATATTTTATTTTTTTTTATTTTGGAATTGTCCAAAATTCTGCCATTTATACTGTCACTTCTGCATTTGTTTAAACCATTAAAAATGCAAACATTTTGAAATATAGTGTTTCCAAATAATTTCTCATTCAAACATTTTGAAAATACTGTTCATTAATATTCAATATGTACCTTAATTTTTCGTCCTTGTTTTTGGTTATCTCGTTTGTAAAAAAGATACATAAAATCTCTTACATTAATACAATTAGAAAAAAAATACAAATAGTAACTTCATCTATCAATGCCAATAAATTGTAAATTAATATGTATAATTCAAAATTGGGAGCACCTGATTACTCGTATCTATAACCTTTTTTGTATATTTATCGCCCTTAAATCTCATTATTGTAGTCCATGAATTAATTTGATTTCCAGGCTCAACACCTGTGTAACCCTTTAATGAACTATTTTATTATCATTTTTGTTTGAATTTTAGTATAATAAATCGAACCATAACTTTTACTACCCTTTCGTTCTGATGAATCCCTTTCCACAGACAATTGAAATTTAGCACCAACTGTAACGTCATATTTATAGGATATAAGTCGTAATTGTATATCGAAAAAGCAAATATTCACCACATTATTTTCATGGATATAAGCACATTAAGTTTGTATTTATGAGCATCATTCTAAGAAGTCTCTTGATAAAGTTTATTTCTAATTCCGATGTTATTGCCCATTATTTTATCAAAAAGAATATTATATTATCGTAACGCAAAAATAAATGACTTTTAAATACAAAAATAACGATATCCATTGAATATTCAAACTCTTGCATTTGACTAATTTAGTTTATGCTTGAGGCCCGACTTGACGTGTTCATTTCTTATTTTTGTCGAGTATTATATTTTTTTGTGGTCCCATTTAGTGTAAAATTGCATTTTTTTAAATAAAAGAGTAGGCAATAGTGTGAAGTAATAGAACGAATAAGGAGATGAATCCTTTCTATGTTGATAAAGAAACTACAAACGGTATAATTTGTGAATGCCCACACTTTCGATGACACTTTTGTCACTTCAACTGAACATAATTAATATCAACTTGAGAACACGTTTGAATACCAAAAAAGGAGAACAAAAAATCAAGAACCCCATTGCAAAACAACAAAGATAGTTGATTTAACTGAACAATCAAGAATCTACACATCAGAATAATGAAGAGAAAAACTGGAAAAACGGTGGTAATATCACTCCGAATAAAGAAAACTTTAGGAAAGTCGTACAAATATTTTCAGTTTCGTTTTTTTGATTTACAACATATTTACATTAAAAAACAATGCAAATGGCGTACTCTCCATTAAAATTATATATATATTCAATAGTAAGCAGCGAATGATTAAATAAATAATCACATACCATTATTACAGAAAGAAAAGTACGATATGGAAAAAAATCAAATGCCGGTTGTCATTAAACGATGCATTGTTCTTTGAATGGAAATATTGGAACTTTATTTTTACATTTTGACCAAATATAAGGTTAATATACCCATGGAATGATTCTACGGAAGCGAATTGATGCCAAATGAAGAAATAAAGATCTCGTCACAATGATTGTACATGTCGTTACTATTTCAGAAATGAGAATGGAAATTTTTAGCAGATCCAATCGCGAGGTTAATTACCGATCGGGCAAACGATGGTTAGATGACAAAACTGGAGTTTCCATTGGCAGTGTGACGGGTGCAACAACGGCAGTAGAATACCGAAGGAACAAGGAAAGCGATGATTACAAAAATCGAAGTCTAAGGATATGCCAAAAACGGCAACAGATAAAAACAAAGACAAAACAAGGACATGAGACAGCTTCAATGCACGGAAATAAAAAGATAACATTGAGAACTAAGGCACTCACAGTGTGAACTCCCGTGTGAATTCACGTGTGAAACATATTATGCTTACCCTTCCATAGCACCTGATAATACCTCCCGTATTTTCTGCGGGAGGTCACACTGTTAGTGCTTTAGTTCTGAGGCGTTCCTGTTTATCTTGTCTCCATTTGAGTAACATCTGAATTACCGTGTTTTTTTTTATTTAAGATTTCCCGCTTTCTGACCTTTTGCATCAATATTGGTTGACCGATTTATCTATTTCGAAACGCTCAATGTAACTACTCTTCTCCATATTAGTTTGACAATACGGGAACATACAAGTTGCTTCGTCAAAATTGAGTCCAACCTGAATATTTCCGAACGAAGAAATTCCCGAATTTGTGATCTTTGGAAATCGTGTCATCACGTATGTAAAATTCTCCTTCCAGGAACTTTTTTTTACCATACCTGATTTAGTTTTCCTTTATTTTAGTTGGTTGTACAACAACCTGAAATAAGGCATGTGAGTGAAAAATCAACTTGTTCTTTGCACAAGTTTATCAATTATTTAATGAAAATAATATAAATAAAAAACTCGAAACAAAATTAAACCATATTCGCTATTTCATTTTCCCGACGCAAAAATAATTCATGATAAAAAAATGTTTACACTGTTAGAAATTTTTATATTACTGGTGCACTATTTTGCAAGGAAAAAAGTCCAAAAATTTCTAAACATTAAACAAATATTTGTAAAGAAATGGCATTAGTCTTCTTGCCATATATCTTCGTTAAGCCTAACGTGGTTTTCAAAGTTAGGTAGAGTAGGTATGATTTCTGTTTGTTAACATTTTTTTTACATAGTAGTAATGGAGGAACATTTCTGACTTTAACAGTGCTTGTTGTAAAATACATGTAGGCAAAAAAAGTTAGGGTAGACATAAAATTTTATGTAGGGTCGGGTTACCCTAAACACACAACCTTTTTTACGCCTTATGGATTTCCCTCAAAACAAAACCTTAGAGATGTTCTAGAACAACAGTACGTTGCAATTACTTAACATAAAATCTATTAAATAAAAATGTTTTGTCATCTCAGTTTCTCTTTTCCCACATCTAAGTTCCAAAAGATCTGCTCACTAATTTCAATTAATATTGAAAATTAAGATTGAAATCGCGAAACTACAAAGACAAGATATACTTGTGATCAAAAAGATGCGGTGTATTATCTTATTTTGTATATCTATAATTGAATTAGAAGTGAGGCAAAATGAAATATGTAACAGTCTATGATTCTAGGCTTCTTTTGATGAGAATTTGTAATTCATTACTGTTAACCATTGTATCATATTGGTTTTACAAGATCACATTTTGTATCTTTTTATTGTACCATTGACAATTGCAAATCTTCAAAGCGATCTTAAGCTAGAATACATTTATTTGCAAATTAAAGGAATTAGAATTGAAGATTTTGTTTTCGAAATGCTTTTTTAACTGCGGATTAATTCCGATGTAGGATGAACATGCTATTTAGAAGGTATAAAAGGATTTGTAAATAGCACTCCATATAAGAATGTCAATTGCTTTAAATCTGCACTAAGTCGAAATTCATTCCAATACTATGTTGACAGTATAATATCCACAGTTTGAGGGTTCTTCAGGTCTCCAATACTGATTATTATGAGTCCAATAAAACTATGACGGCCTTCTTTAATATCGTTTTATGTGGCGAATTCAATTTCTAAAAGAGTATAACTTTACTCATAAAACACAAGACTTCAAAGGTATTTCGTTTTAGAAGAAATAAAATACACGGGTAAAATAATGCAAATTCTAAGTAATAGCTCCCCATTAAAATCTCCTGTGATTAAATCCATTTTATTTGCGGTCATAATATTTGGATACCTTTGACAACGAAAAAAAAAATCAATGAATAATTGATTTCTATGTACAATTCACAAAAAAGAACTTATATAATATAACATTTAATATACATATTACGACCACCCATTTTATTAGTTTAATCTGCCTAAACAATTGTTATTTTTTTCTAAAGATAAGCAAACATTATGCACTCTTGAACTATACTATTTTGTATGCGTCATCCACAAATATGGCAACTTCTGGTTGTTTGCTACGCCCATTGAAAACACTTGAGAACTGTAGTGACGACCATTGTAAAAAAATATCACGTCCTGTTACCAACATATTAATTAACTAAATACCGAAGTTACTGTGAATTTAATTTCTGCATATGCGCATTTCGACAACTAATGTCTCTTCAGTGCAGATAAAATCTAAACGTTTGGAAGACCATAAACTCAAAGATGTTTAAAAACTGATAGAGAACAAATAACCGATATGATCTAAATGTGAAGCCAAAATCAGCTAAGGACAGAGCTTTGCATGAGGGAGATACTCCTTAGTTTTCAGTAAAAATTACAAAAAATTTAGATATTGTAAGGTTTCAAGTAGAATCGGCTTGCATTCCCCAAAATAAGACTTTCTGGATTTTCCATCAACGTTTATTTGTGCACAGTTTATAAGATATACTAAATCAAGGGATTTCACTTAGAGTATTAAAAGATGTAGCGTTATATTTAGCAACATCGGCGCTGGCACCATCTTGAACTTGCTATGAGGTATAAACGTAGCTCATTGTTGAGGGCTTTATGATGACCTCAAGATTAAGAATAACAATTTAAGCGTTGTTATGTTGCTTCGATTTGCCATGTATTTGTACATGCTTTTTTCTAATACGCATTTTCTCCATATCCCTGAATTGTTTAATTAGTTACAATACAAATGGGGGCAAACAATATAATCGAATAGAATTGTCAAGAGCCAAAGTCCAAGAGGCAAAAAGAAGAAGAAGGCTGAAAAGTACCGGAAAAATGTCGAGCTTTATGGTACTGACTTGGTAAAGGCATTTCAAAAGAATTGTTCGGATGAAACCTTTTGTTATAGAGCGACAGTTTTAAAGGGAAGTATTTGGGCATGAACTGGAACAATCCGTTCAAAACAAAGTGAATCGGTTCATTTTATACTTTAACAAAATTAGATGTAAATGTGTGTAGTCTTACATAAAAAACAATATTATTGTCTTCATCTATAATTGAACTATTGTTTCCACTGAAATATCTCATAACGAATGACTATAAATGAAAGTTCAACTAGCAATTATTGTAACAAATCATCACAAATTCAAACTATATGGTGACTTCAAGATGAAGAACAACAACAAAAGCGTTGTTCCTTTGCTTAATCTTACAACGTATTTGTAGAGATTTTGTCTCATGTAAATTTCCTGCATATCCGTTCATTCACCATATATAGATTCAAAATAAAATTAAGAAACAGTACATGGCCGCCGGATTAATTATCATTTTAACACTGGCTTGAATTGTTTTTGCAAGCTTCAGTCTGTTTTAAAATGACAATATAAGACAACATGGACATGATTATTTCGATCCTTATGTGAAATTTTATATCTTATTTGAAAATTGAAGTGGGCTTTTTGTCAGCCTATGAATCCTCAAAATTGAGTTAGATAAGCGCTAACATTCTGATAAAAATGTAGAAAACTTATAGAAACACAACAAAAAAAATAATAATAAAAAAACACCTTTACTAATAAATCGAATACAGGAGGATCAACACTGTGGGTTTTTGATTCGACAGCCTACCTGTCAACTTCTGTATGACATTTCTTGCCATGGAATAACGATATATATTCAGCAATTAACAAAGTCAACTGTTTATTAAAGTTATAACTTACAAAAAATATATCTATAAGTTATCCAAATAAAAGTTTGATATGACACATAGCTGTACGTACACCAGAAAAAATAATTCGGAATAATTAAAATAAAATAAAAAAAAGTAAAAAAGTACATTTACAATTACTATTTGAAAAATATATGTAAACAAAAATAAAATTCGATTGGTACAAGTACCTAGTATAAAACATTTCTTTAATAGAAAAAAGAAGGGAAACGGGGAATGTGTCAAAGAGACAACGACCCAAAGGGAGTAATAACAACTTAAAGCCACCATAAGATCTTCAATGAACGGTGGAAAAACCCCACACCCAACGGCAGGCCGGAGTCGGCCCCTGAACAAAGAGTAATTAAATTAAAGTAAACTAACTAGAAAAAAGACAAAACACACAAAGGCTTAATAAATTTCCTGACTTAGGTTAGGCGCAAACCTGCTGAGTCTTTCATTCAACAGCTAATGGACACTGAGGAGATTAGCAAGCTTACTGGTAGATAACACATTATGTTTTCCCTACAACGAATGTTGTTTAATGCTCATCCATAACATTTTGAAGTTTTTGTCACGCAGAAAAAGTAACAATGAAGAATATGAAGTAATTGCACATAAAACAAAGTCTGTAAAATAGATTGTAAAACAAAGGTAATGGAACAACGCTTTTATGTTTGTTCTTCGCCTTAAAAGTAGTTCATATTTTAAGTAATAAGATTATTTCAACGAATTTAATTGATCTATATTCTAAATTATTTATTTACAAATTAGATCAATATCTTTGAATATTATTTAAAAGTCCTAAATGAATTGCTTTCATAGGAATGTTTTTACATGACCAAATGTTTTTGTATTTCTTTGTAAGAAATAAGAATACTCCTACAGCAGTCTTTATTTCCTCTATACAAAAAACTGTTCTTTTCATTATTCAAAGTGAGAATGAACAACAGTGATTTGTATATGGAATGCTGATAGAGGGGTAAAGAGAAATGAGATGGTTTCTTCAGCAAAATAATGAATGTGCACGAGAAGAGTGTCAATGATGTTTTCCCTATAGAAATGTACTAGAAAGATAGGTAACCATGGTAACTGTCAATGCAAATCCGGAATTAGTCTTATTTTCTACCCAGATACAAATTGGCAAACTTGACATCACTATGACTGACACTGTAGATGAACATAGGTAGTTGGAATTAAGCCATATTTTTATTGCTTTAGTTTTATCCGTTGAAGTATCTTATTGTGTTTTTAGCTTGACTTTAGTTTATATAACATCTATGCTGTGTGCCTAAAAGAGCTTTTACTATGCTGCTTAAAACTAATTCGCGGCACTTCAACCAAAAACAAATTCAAGTTGCTTAAATATATCTTCTCTCAGTCCCTAACGAAACATTGAATAGCAATAAAATGACAGACACGCGCTGATACCCAGAAGAAAACTTAAAGAAGGCGTTGTCTTCAAAATATTAGACATGTTTTTGTATACAGAGGAAGACCTTGCAATGCTGGAATTCTTGATTGATAACATATTTGTAGAATTTGGAGGACAAGTTTTCCAGCAGACAATAGGGATACCTATGGGTACTAATTGTGCGCCACTTTTAGCAGATTTGTTTCTTTATTCGAATGAAGACAGGTTTTTACGAGGGCTAGTTCAGAAAAAAGACAATAAGCTAGCCAAATCCTTTAATTTCGGTTTCCCTTATAAAGATGATGTTCTTTCATTGAACAATCCTCAATTTAACGATAACCTTCATCTTATATACCCAAATGAACTCGAAATTAAAGAGACCATTGATACACCATCATCAGCATCATACCTGGACATTTACCTCTACATTGACGAAAACAAAACTTTACGACTTTCCAAAAGTGAGCTTCCCCTTTTTGAGCAGTAATATTCCCACTTCTCCGGCATATGGCGTGTACATTTCTCAACTCATTCGCTATTGCTGTGCCTGTAGTTTGTACAGCCATTTTGTCAAGAGAGCAAAATTACTGTCTCAAAAACTTTATACATCAAGAGCATGTTCAGTCACTGTTGCAATTGTCACTATAGAAGTTTTACGGTTGCCACCACGATTTGACAGACCATTACAATGTTTCTGTTTCACAAATGAGAACAGATATCTTTGGGTAGATCCAGAGTTTATTACCGGACTGACTAACTTCGACTGTGACAAAAACGGACTTTTCACTCGCAGTGTGACCCTTCCGGGGCACCTGATGATACCTCAGTTTTCATGGGGGTTCACACTGCTAGTGCTTTAGTTTTGTGACGTTCTTGTTCTTTTTTGTTTATTTGTTTTGTCTTTGGCACACTGTCTCAATTCGTGTTGCTGTGAATGGCCGTGATTTGGGATTTATGATTTTAGAATTTCTCTTTCCTAGTTCATGCTTCGGTATTCGTTTGCCGATGTATTTAGAAAGGTTAATTTTGACTATCTAAAGATAAAATATTTTCAAAAGGCTGCGATTATATTGCAGACATCAAATTATTGAACAGCAACAAATGATGGAACTCCTGAACTGGTAAAAATATTCAATGCGCGTGCCTTTTGCATGAAATTTTGTTTTTGGCGGATAATTCATCACATTTTTCAATTTGTGTCAGACATGGATTTCCGATGGTTTTCTCCAATTCAATGGCTTAAAGAATTTTGCACACTGACCCCCACTTTTAATTTCACGAATGTCTGCAATAGGCAAATTCACAAACATCACAAGTTTTCATAAAATTCTTGATACAAAACAAATGTATAACTTCCTTGCTTTTAGATAAAAAAAATAGTCCAAATGTTAAATTAAAGCAAAATCCAGAGAAATCCATTTCACGCCAAATTTATAATGTCTTGTATCTCCGTAAAAAGTAAATGAAAGGATATGGAGTAAATGCTTATGAGACAAAGTCTCTACAAATAGATGGTCAAAAAAGCAAAGGAATAACGCTTTTATTGTTGCTCTTCATCTTGAAGTAACCATGAGGCCTTCAACAATGAGCTTTGCCTTTGCTCATACCTCATAGTAAGCTCAAGGCGGCCGCTAGCACCGGTCTCAGCAGAATTCTTAGCTAATTATCGAACAACGCTACATCCATGTCTTTGCTGGTCATAGATGCGGGGTTGTCAACAAACATTAATTAAACTGGCAAAGTGCTCTGATGACCTATATATTTCTTTTTTTTAAACTTTATTTAGTCTAAAATGCTTAATCAATTAAAAAAGCTTTCAAGAAATCCTTGATATAATCAACATGAGGAGTGAGTATCCTTAAAGAAGCATACATTAAAAAAAATAGAACATGAAAGCAAACAAAAAATGGATGACAGAAAAAAAACACTACATGAATTCAAATTCTGCATTTCGCCGCCGAATGACCCTATATTTGCACTCAAATAACTTTTTGACGCCATGGAACAATCAACTTTCGCATTATGGCGTCATATTTTTTTCTGTGATGAAGCAATAGCGGGGAAAAAGCAACAGCTAACAATAGTGTAAGTGTAAGGGTTAGAAATCATCCGACAAACGCATTTACAATTAAGTGAAAAAATCACTAGAGTGCCATGAGTGCAAACGAGGAAAACACAGGAAAGAAAACACATGGATATAAAAACCAACAAAAATGGAAAAGATAAATATATTAAAGTGATATATAGCAAACAAGAGGTAGACATAAAATATAAAATTAAAATAGAAATAAACAACAGAACGACATGGAACCAAACAATAACATGACATGGAAGCAAACCATAGATTTTCATAAAACAGACGAAAACAATAGAGTGCCATGAAAGCAAGATATACAGTGATTGATCAACGAACATTTCATTGACAAGCAATGGAAACAACAGTATACCAAAGGAATAAGGACACATTGATTACAAAAAAAAACATCCACAAAAACACGAGAGCGTTTAATGCCTTATAATGTGAACTCCTTTTAAATCCCAAAGTGAAAACAAGTGCTCCCAAAGAGTAAGCATGTTCTCTTTCGACCACAGAAACCGTCACACTGTCAGTGAGTCAATCTAGAGTAAAGTTAGAACTGATAATGTCAAATGCGTCAATACGTGAAGTCTAGCCGAAATGCCCATTCCACTCCACGGAAAGGTTCATTTGGGACACCGACACGCCATATCTTTTATAGATGTAAATGGGAGTAATTACAAAATTACCAAACAGAGATCAATAATGATCTGAGAGCTTAATTTTTCTCATTTCAGTTGTCATCAAGTATATACATGTATTACGTTTTGTCAAACTGCAACAAATCTATATTTTTTGTTTAAAAAAGATTATAAAAAATATATTGTATTTGATATACTTTAATATAAAAAGCTTCATGCGGTCAGAATTTGTCGGCCAAAGTATACGTGGAGAACTTTTCTAACTGTGTAAAAAGTTAATATAGTTGTTTTTCAAGAAAAAACTGTTTCAAATGATACTTTCTGAAAAGTATAGTCATTCATGCATTCACTTGTCATGTGGTCAAAATGTGTCAAATGAATAAACCTTAACAATACAATATGGGTACCATATCTGTCAACGATTTATATTTCTTTCTCATTTTTTAATCAATATATAAATTCAACTTAGCTATGCTACGGTAAAAAAGTAATGAATTACAAATGTAATTTAATAACGATTGAAAGAGTAAAGGATTAGAAACTAAATACATTATGTATTTACTCATCTTAACTAAAGTCTACTGTGTATTGACTGATCAACCATTTTTCCATGCATTTCAATGAAAATTGACCAGTTTTTTTGTAAACATGTTTTTTATTTTGTATGTACATATGTTACTAACTTTAATTATTAAACGCAAGCCAGTGTGTATTACATAAATACAGATTTCTACCATACTACGAATGTGTACTGTGTAATTTTTGAGTTATTGAAGGGCCACTCTCACTTAGCACTAGATGTAAGTGGTGTTACTTAATGATGGGAATTGGTATAGAACTATACAGACTAAGAGTTGGCTTATTTAACTTCAAATGCCGTTTATTGTCTACTTTAAACCTATATGATGTTCTGTGTGTTAATTTAATTTTATTATCACAAAATAAGAGAAATGCTATAAGTATCTGCATTTTTATTAAGTTGATCTTAGATGGCACGGATCCTAACCAGTTTAAAAATCATCATACATATATTAAAAATGTACATGTTGACCCTAAACCTCTATGTCCTAGAATTTTAGACAAGGAAAGGCATGCGACTTTATTTGCTAAAGGTACGCCTGTATTATTTTTCCTTGTTTTCGTCATATCTATCTTACTTATAATTTCGGGAATTGAGATCAATCCTGGACCGAGAAGTAATGACGATGATGTAAGTGATACTTCATCAAGTTTGTCTAGTGCATCAGACATACGTGAGTTGTTTGCAACATCCTTTTCTTTTGTGCACCTAAACATACAAAGTTTACTTCCCAAACTTGACTGCAGAGTATGAAGATTTTGATATTATTTCATTGACAGAGACTTGGCTTAATAGTAGTAACTCTGATGAGTCCATAGAATTACTAAATGACCAAAAGCCTTTTCGTAGGGACAGGGGACCTGATAAAATGGGGGGGGTGTTATTGTCTACATCAAAGAAAATATTGTTGCCAAAAGATGGCTTGATCTAGAAGAAGACGGTGTCGAGTCCATTTGGATAGAATTGAAGTTGAATAGAAAAAAGGTATTGTTTGGAACATTTTATATACCACCTAAAAGCAATCAAGATGTATGGGGCAAGGTCGAATCATCTATAGAAGCATCTTTAAACGATGCTAATATTAGTCATGTTATTGTGACTGGTGATTTTAACGATAACCAGTCAGACCCACATAGTTCTAAAATTAATAATATTAAAGTTCAGTATAGCCTCCATCAGCTAATAGATGAACCGACACATTTTACGGAGCATTCTTCATCAATTCTAGACCTAATTTTGAAAAATGACGTAAACATTATTCCATATTCTGCCGTTGGCCCACCCTTGCTAGAACAAACTCGGTACCATTGTCCTGTAGTAGGTTTTTTTCATGCGCCAAAATCTAGTGCAAATATTTTTAAGCGTAAAATCTGGTTATACGATAAAGGTAATTTTGATGAATATCGTCGTATTTTAAATAACGTGAACTGGGATTCTATGTTTATCTCTGAAAATATTGATCAAATTACAACCGATATAACTAATTGTATTTTGGACGCTGCCGAGTGCACAATTCCCAACAAAATTGTGACTATACGCAAACAAAATCCGAAGTGGCTTACTAAAGAAATTCGTAATGCCGTTCGAAAGAAAAATAGAATCCATAAAAAGGCCAAACGTACTAACCGTCCCTCCGATTGGGACAAGTTCAGAAAAATCAGAAATTCTGTAACGTCACTCACTAAAAAAGCTCGTACAGAATATCAGTAATCCTTGATAAAAAAATTATCAGATGAAAGTAGTTCATCAAGGGGGTGGTGGAAAACGTGTAACCTCATAAGTGGAATTAAACCTTCGCGTACGGGAATTCCGCCTTTATTAAAAGACGAAAATGTAATATTTGATGAGTTGGAAAAGGCAAATGAATTTAATTGCTTCTTTGCAGAACAAACTGCCTTAGACGACTCAAGTGCCGTTCTTCCTATTCTTCCTAATACTGATCTGCCGGTAAACCGTCTTAATAGCATAGTTATTGAGGAAAATGAAATTGAGGATGCTCTTTCTATTTTAAATCAAAGTAAAGCATCGGGGCCCGACTTAGTTTATCCACGCTTACTAAAAGACGCAGCAAAGCAATTAAAATATCCTCTTTGCAAATTGTTTAATTTGTCTTTGTCCTCTGCAAGGTTTCCGAACAGTTGGAAAAGGGCAAATGTAACGCCGGTTTTTAAAAACGGTAGTCCTAGTGAAGTAAAAAATTATAGACCGATATCTTTGTTAAGTGTTATTTCAAAGTGTATGGAAAGATGCGTATATAAACATGTACATAACTTTCTACTTGACAACAATATCGTAACAAGAAATCAATCTGGTTTCACGAAAGGGGACTCCGCTGTAAATCAGTTAGTTTATTTTATAAATGAATTTTGGAGGGCGTTAGATAATGGTAAAGAGATAAGGGTAATTTTTTGTGACATCAGCAAGGCATTTGATAGGGTTTGGCATAAGGGACTGTTATTCAAACTAGAAAATTATGGGTTTTCGGGAAATTTACTTAAATGGTTGGCAAATTATTTGACCGGAAGGGTTCAGAGGGTTGTTATAAATAATGTTGAGTCTGATTGGATCTCTATTAACGCAGGAGTGCCGCAAGTTCTATTCTTGGACCCTTGCTTTTTATCCTTTATATTAATGATATAGTTGAAGACATAAATGCAAACATCAAACTTTTTGCTGATGGCACAATCATATATTTAGAAGTTGATAATCCTGAAACTACTGCAGAAACTTTGAAGAACGACTTGCGTAAAATCCATAATTGGTCAGAAAGATGGCTTGTTAAATTCAACCCTAGGAAGACAGAAACGATGACTATATCGCGTAAAATAAATAAACCAGTGCATCCCCATTTAGAAATGAATTCTCATAACTTACAAGACGTTACTTGCCATAAATATTTAGGGATCTTTATATCTAATGACGGAACCTGGCATAATCATATAGAACTTATAGTCAGTAAGGTATACACTAGGATCAATCTTTTACGTAAAGTTCGTTTTATTTTGGACAGATTTACTCTAGAAAAAAATTATTTGTCCTATATAAGACCGATTCTGGAATACGGGGACGTCATTTGGGATAACCAAAACCAAACTCTTGTCACCAAAATTGAAAATGTTCAGCTGGAAGCGGCAAGGATTGTAACTGGTGGAACTAAATTAACCCCAATCCAAAATCTCTACAACGAAACAGGGTGGATAAAGCTCTCAAAGCGGAGGAAAAATCACAGACTTATCATATTCAAAAATATTATAAATAAAGAAACTCCCGAGTATTTACAAAATTTAATTCCAAATTTCGTAGCCGAACGACATACTCATAATACCCGACAATCACAAAATCTTATTGAAATTCGCACTAGGACAAATTTTTACCGCGACTATTTTTTGCCTTCTGCAACGAAATTATGGAATGTCTTACCTACATGTGTTCGACAAACGAATACATAAAGTATGTTTAAATCTGCGGTTCAAAAACAGAACAATAAATGTCCAGTTTATTATTATGTCGGTACACGAATGGGTCAAGTTCTTCACTGTAGAATACGAATGTCGTGTAGTTCACTTAATGATGACTTGTTTAGGAAAAACTTAACAGGTTCTCCTAATTGTGTATGTGGTTACAGAGAATCAGCCCAACATTTTCTCTTGCACTGTACTAGATATTCTAACTTAAGAGAGGACACCATTTTTTCTATCAATGTACCAGTTGTAATTGACACTAGACTATTATTGTAGGGTTCTCATGTATTCAATGATGACCAGAACAAGCATATATTTACTATGGTTCAGAAATTTATAGTAAAAAGCAAACGATTTAACACCTGACTTGCATTATATATACATATATTTTTCTTTCTTTCAATACTTGTTATGTGTACAATAGGATGTCTATTGTTCTAATTTCAAAATTTTAACATTTGTATTTTCAATATTAAATTTCTTGTTTTTTTCACTGAGCATGATTACGTATTAACATAAAATTGTGGATACTTTCAGGAGATGGTCTCGAAAAGCTATTTTGGGCTTGTTACCTAATCCTGTCATTTGCATTATGTATTGTGATTTGTACTATATTATACACATGTTGGAAATTTATGAATAAATATGTTTGAATAAATTAGAGTTGTCAAGAACCGAAGTCCATGAGACAAAAAGACAAATCAGGTGAAAACTACCGGAAGTTGTCGATCGCAATGGCCCTGACCTAGTACAGGCAGTTCAAAAGAAATGGTGGGTTAACCTGGCTTTATGGCAAGCAATACCTCCCCTTCCATTGTAGAAGTGTCCGGTAGCAATTCAACAGCAATTGCAATTGTAAGGTCTTAGACAGTCAAAAGTTTGGAGTCACAGTACAAACCAAAACAAAGACTTAACAGATCCCGAATTCAGCAGTTTTAAGAACAGATAGACAAAAAAAATGATGTAAAATGTAGTAGTAAATAATAGAATGACACGGGCATAAATAAGAGCAAGCAATATAATAGTGAAGGAGCAACACAATCTTTATGACATAATGTAGATGTGCACCTCCTCTTTCAGAATTTGATTTGACTTTTGGGGTGTCCCATAGCAAAACATGGACCATGGCATTACATTACAAGTGGGTACCCATCTCTTATCCGCTTCTCCTCCTAAAACACTGAATGGATTTTTATGAAACTTAAACACAGCGATTTAGACATAGTGCAGATGTGCACCTCTTATTGTGGTTTTTTTTTTAGCAAACCATGGACTTAGCCATTACATTACTAGTGGATACCCGTCTCTTGTCCGCTACTTCTCTTGAATTAATGAATATATTTTGAAACTTTAACACAGTCTTTATGACATAATGTAGATGTGCACCTCTTACTAGTATTTTAGAATTTGATTTTTTAATTCCTGGAATCAAATGGGGGTGCGTAGGGTATTTATTAGTGAGCTTTACTCACAGTTTTTCTAGTTCATATTAGAATAATATATAAGCATGTAAATATTAGAATGACATTGAACGAACAGTAGAATAGAATAGAATCAAACGATTTACTGACATGGGGGTAAACAAAAGAATGAAATAGAGGGATATGTAAACAATATAATTACGTTAAGTAAACATTAAAAAACATAGCTGTAAGATATAGAATGATAGGATGGAAACAACAAAACAAATTGAAGCATGGCAGATAAAATGGCAAAGAAAAACAAAATTCAAAAGTAAGATGTCAGAGAAGTAAAAACTAAATTACGGTAATAGCAAAATGAGATAATAAAACAATATCAGACCGATGTAAATTGTACAATAGTACAAATAATCTATACGATGGCAAAAAACTATACAATGATAAAAAGTAATAAATAAGGAAAAAAGCAAACAAAGAGAAGCAAACAATGGAATAACCAATAAAACTACAAAAAGATAGTAATAGAAATCAAACAGTATACAATAACAACACTGTAAATATTGCGCTTAGGCTTTAAACACATTTAAACCATGTTAAGCCCTAAACACATTTATGATTGTGTTTAATTCCTAAACACTTTATTGCTAGATTTGTTCTATTGCTAAACACGTTTAGTGTTAAGAAGTGAAATTCATCTCGGTTTTAAAAACAGATTCTAAACCTAAACACTAAATGTACTGTTGAGCCTGTCATCGTTTTTGTTTTGAAAAGTAAAACGTGCAGAAGTTTGGTGTCTTGATTGGGAAATGTGGCAATATCACAGATTTATTTTGTTTTTGAGGTATGTTTATGACATAATCTATATTATGTCATAAACATACATAAACTATCCCCGAGGGTATTCACCAGCCCAATAGTCAGACTTGTCTGACATGAGAATTTTACCTTGCTTGTTATAGAAATTTACAGGTGTTATCAAAATTCTAACCACTTAAAATACTGAGGCTTCATTCCGTGTATGGTACTCGGTAGATGTCCTTGGTACTGAATTTGGCTCCCTATTTCGATATTTTTGGAAATGAGTACTTCTTTTTTGACTATTTTTGGATTATGGCTTTCCATGTCATTTGATTTTATTGCTGTTGATGAGAGGTAACTCCTTCAAACACGTGTACAGCATAACGAAATTTACTGTTTTTATGCAACTTCGGTATTTTTTTTGTATTTTGAACCATTGGGCCGATGCCACTTCTGGTGGACCAGAGGTCCCCCAGGGTATTCACCAGCCCAATAGTCAGACTTGTCTGACATGAGAATTTTACCTTGCTTGTTATAGAAATTTACAGGTGTTATCAAAATTCTAACCACTTAAAATACTGAGGCTTCATTCTGTGTATGGCACTCGGTAGATGTCCTTGGTACTGGATTTGACTCCCTGTTTCGATAGTTTTGGAAATGAGTACTTCTTTTTGACTATTTTTGGATTTTGGCTTTCCATATCATTTGATTTAATGCTGCTGATGAGAGGTAATTCCTTGAAACACGTGTACAGAATAACGAAAGTTACTGCTTTTTATGCAACTTCGGTATTTTTTTTGTATTTTGAACCATTGGGCCGATGCCACTGCTGGTGGACCAGAGGTTCCTGAGGGTATTCACCAGCCCAAAAGTCAGACTTGTCTGACATGAGAATTTTACCTTGCTTGTTATAGAAATTTACAGATGTTTTCAAAATTCTAACCACTTAAATTACTGAGGCTTCATTCCGTGTATGGCACTCAGTAGATGACCTTGGTACTGCATTTGGCTCCCTGTTTCAATATTTTTGGAAATGAGTACTTTTTTGACTATTTTTGGATTATGGCTTTCCATATCATTTGATTTTAATGATGCTGATGAGAGGTAACTCCTTGAAACACGTGTACAGCATAACGAAATTTACTGCTTTTTATGCAACTTCGGTATTTTATTGCATTTTGAACCATTGGGCCGATGCCACTGCTGGTGGACCAGAGGTCCCCGAGGGTATTCACCAGCCCAATAGTCAGACTTGTCTGACATGAGAATTTTATCTTGCTTGTTATAGAAATTTACAGGTGTTATCAAAATTCTAACCACTTAAAATACTGAGGCTTCATTCCGTGTATGGCACTCGGTAGATGTCCTTGGTACTGGATTTGGCTCCCTGTTTCGATATTTTTGGAAATGAGTACTTCTTTTTTGACTATTTTTGTATTATGGCTTTCCATATCATTTGATTTTAATGCTGCTGATGAGAGGTAACTCCTTGAAACACGTCTACAGCATAACGAAATTTACTGCTTTTTATGCAACTTCGGTATTTTTTTTTGTATTTTGAACCATTGGGCCGATGCCACTGCTGGTGGACCAGAGGTTCCCGAGGGTATTCACCAGCCCAAAAGTCAGACTTGTCAGACATGAGAATTTTACCTTGCTTGTTATAGAAATTTACAGGTGTTTTCAAAATTCTAACCACTTAAATTACTGAGGCTTCATTCCGTGTATGGCATTCAGTAGATGACCTTGGTACTGCATTTGGCTCCCTGATTCGATATTTTTGGAAATGAGTACTTCTTTTTTGACTATTTTTGGATTATGGCTTTCCATATCATTTGCTTCTAATGCTGCTGATGAGAGGTAACTCCTTGAAACACGTCTACAGCATAACGAAAGTTACTGCTTTTTATGCAACTTCGGTATTTTTTTTTGTATTTTGAACCATTGGGCCGATGCCACTGCTGGTGGACCAGAGGTCCCCGAGGGTATTCACCAGCCCAATAGTCAGACTTGTCTGACATGAGAATTTTACCTTGCTTGTTATAGAAATTTACAGGTGTTATCAAAATTCTAACCACTTAAAATACTGAGGCTTCATTCCGTGTATGGCACTCGGTAGATGTCCTTGGTACTGGATTTGGCTCCCTGTTTCGATATTTTTGGAAATGAGTACTTCTTCTTTGACTATTTTTGGATTATGGCTTTCCATATAATTTGATTTTAATGCTGCTGATGAGAGGTAACTCCTTGAAACACGTGTACAGCATAACGAAAGTTACTGCTTTTTATGCACCTTTGGTATTTTTTTGTATTTTGAACCATTGGGCCGATGCCACTGCTGGTGGACCAGAGGTCCCCGAGGGTATTCACCAGCCCAATAGTCAGACTTGTCTGATATGAGAATTTTACCTTGCTTGTTATAGAAATTTACAGGTGTTATCAAAATTCTAACCACTTAAAATACTGAGGCTTCATTCCGTGTATGGCATTCAGTAGATGACCTTGGTACTGCATTTGGCTCCCTGTTTCGATATTTTTGGAAATGCGTACTTCTTTTTTGACTATTTTTGGATTATGGCTTTCCATATCATTTGATTCTAATGCTGCTGATGAGAGGTAACTCCTTGAAACACGTGTACAGCATAACGAAAGTTACTGCTTTTTATGCAACTTCGGTATTTTTTTTGTATTTTGAACCAT